>CAUYPK010007448.1:0-23024 GCA_963574355.1 Loris lydekkerianus | reverse complement strand
AACCTGTGTTGTGGGTATATATTGAGAAAACAAAATGACAACAGGAAGGAAAAAAACAGAAATTAACAGTTTGGGTAATATTTCCCATATTCCAGATAATGGATATTTTTAATATTTTATTTTTATGCTTTTCTGAATTTTCCAAACTTTAATTTTATAGACAGAAATAAATCACACACACACACACACACACACAAGCATTTTACACAACAAACCAAGCACAAAAGCAAATGGGCATTCAAATTAAAAAAAAAAAAAAAAAAAAAAAAGCCAGCTGGGGTAAATGGAAGTTTCTATGATGGGTGTAAAGTAACGTGAGGTGGAATTATAGTGGGAATGAAAGAGCCAGACCAGCACCATCTTAGGAGTTAAGTTCCCCTCCCCCCCCTCCCCTGCCATTTCACTCAGGAAGTTTCACTTTCCAGACAAGCCCAGGCAATTCCCTGAAACCATGAGACAACCGCCCATCAATCAGGGACCCCTCACCTAACCCATCCAGAAGCACCCCCTTTGTTTCAAGCTGTGCACGCCCACCCCCTGCGCGGGACCCTAAGAACCCCTGCTCCAGAGCTCAGGGCTCCTGGCTCGGATCCGTTGCAGCAGAGTCCCTGGTTCGAACTTGCAACAAAAGGCCCTTTTGCTTTTGCATTGGACTCGGCTCCTTGATGGTCTTTGTGGGGGATTTCAAGATCTGGGCACAACAGGAACTCCTGTGGATTCAGAGTAAATGTCTTAAAAATTCACATCTGGGGCCTTGTGCAAACCAGTAGCTTGGGGTTGGTAATGTTTTCTCCAGGAAAAGGAGAGTTTTACTGACCTGTTACTAATCTTGGCCTCCACTCTGACCTGTGACATCCCCACATATCAGCAGTGGAGTCTGAAGTCTCTTTCAGTGAACTTGTGCACCCACTAGCCTAGAAAACGCTCTGTACTATATTTATTTATTTATTTTTGAGACAGAGTCTCACTATGTTGTCCTCAGTAGAGTGCTATGGCGTCACAGCTCACAGCAACCTCAAACTCTTGGGCTTAAGCAATTCTCTTGCCTCAGCCTCCCAAGTAGCTGGGACTACAGGTGCCCGCCACCATGCCTGCCTATTTATTTTGTAGTTGCCATTGTTGTTTAGCAGGCCCAGGCTGGGTTTGAACCCGCCAGCCTTGGAGTATGTGGCCAGCATTCTAGCCGCTGAGCTATAGGTGTTGAGCTGGCTTTGTACCTTGTAAGCATATGGATGATGAATTGTCTCTAGCATTAATAGGATTCACAAACAAATCCTTCCCCTGAAGCGAGAGAAGGTTTGGGTCCAAATCCTATTTGGCAGATACACTCGAAGATAAAGAGGGGTGATAAAAAAGTTAATGTCATCGGCAAGCTTTGCAGTAAAAAGAAATAATGGGCTTGATATCCACATGACCTTGCCACTCTTTTAACTGATATTCAAAATGGGACAGGCCTGGGGCATAGCTACTGTTCACTCTTCCACGTCTTCCTTGTTCCTAGGGAGGATGACAGGATAGTGGAGGATTCAGCGGAGACCTGCCAAGATCTGCTGGCCGGTCAAGAGCATCATCTCTGGACGGTGCCCACCTCCGTCCTGTAGGTCCAAGCAGCCAGCCTGCCGTGCCATCACATGGAATGGCACATGCCAGAATCAGACGTTCCAAATTTCCATTTGGCTAAGCCTAAGAAGGGAAGTCACCTTTGTATGTAACTCTGGGCTTTGAGGAATGGGTGTGAAAGAGAAAACGAGCAAAGCTGTGGAGTCAGCTAGAGCCAGACTGCAATTCCAGTTCTTCCTGGTACTGGCTGAGCAGGGCCCAGTAGGGTGGGGGCCTTCTTTGTTAAAGGGGAATAATGACATCTGCTGCCGAGGGCTGTCCCAGGCCTGGAGGTAAGGAGGGCCTGGCATGGTGCCCACAGACATGAAGCACTCACTGTGTGAAGTCCAATGTAATACCGCCCCTGTGTGTGGCCTACTCCGCGTCCCTCTGGCGACATGTAAGAAAAACATATTTTATGTGGATGTAGCATTATAAAATTAATAGGGGTGTAATATTAAATAAAATCAAACACCTCTTGGAAAATCTCTTAGAAGTGCCATGGCAGAGACCAACACATTCTTTAGAAATTCCAACTCACACCAAGTAACTGGTTTATCTATCACGACAACATTCTATGCATGAAACTTCACTGTTATTTTTTTATTTTGATAGACTTAGGGGTACAAGTTGAATTCTGTTGCACATAGCCATTGTATAGTGGAGAAGTCTGGGCTTTTGATGTACCCATCACCCAGATAGTGTCTGAGGTAACCCGTAGGTACCTTCCCTCTGGCATCCATTGTACCGAGGGGTGTGCCCTGGAGTAGCCACAGTGTAGCTCTCACTTTTAAGTGGTAACATGTGGCATTTAGTTTTCTGTTTCTGCGTTACATCACTTAGGATAATGGCTGTAACGTTAAAACTCTGGGTTTTAGAGAGGCTTGTCATTCCAGCAGGTGGGGGGAGGAAAAGCAGGGTCAGGCCTACTGTTGCTGGTTTCACGGAGCACATGTGCGTGAGTGCAGTCACTCTTTCCTGCTTCCTCTGCCCCCACTGGCCACTCTGCACCCCAATGCTGAAACAAGAAGGAAGAAGCAGAGCCGAGATCTGATTCCTGTTTGTTGGACTCTGGAATGTGCGTTCTTAACCACTATCTCACTGCCTTCCTCAACACCATTGACTGCAAATCACTTGTTCTCTTTTCCAGGGGTCTTTAATTTCCACCTGAGCAGTCCTTTCCTCTTTTGAGGATGCAGGACTCAGGGGAATGAACTAGAGTGCCCTTTCAGCAATGACACAATGTCTCAGGACTGGGCAGAGGCCTCAGAACATCCTGGCGTCATTGTGAACGGCAGCCCACAGGCACTGGTAGTTGCAAATCTGGGCTCGTACGCTCATGTCCCTCGAATAGTACGTCTCCTTGAATATAAGCCAAAATGCTTTATAAAATTCATTCATTTGGTCATTTATTTATACTTAAAACATATATATATATGTCCTAAGGTGTTCCAGAAACTGTGTTTATATTTGCAAACTATCAAAGCTAAATGCAAGGGCATTTAAAACATCACATAAAACTATGCAGAGTTATCCACAAAGGAAAGAAGAAAGGAGAGTAGGAGAGTAGAAAAGAATGAGAAAGAAAAGTGATGCTGATTTCTCCCCCTGGAAGGCACGATTGCCCAAATCAAAGACCAAGAAAATGGTGCTCAGAAGAGCCCCGGGGCTCACCCTGCAACATCAGACAGCTAGGAAACTGCAAAGTCAGGACTCTCACTGCAGGTTTTATGAAGACACATCACAGGCAACAATTCTTGATCATTGCCAAGTTTAACATGAAATCTGGGAGGAGTTAATAAAAAAAATGCAAAATTGCAAAAGGATAGTTGGCTCATTGGAGGTCTGGAGGAATTTTCAGGGTCAAAGTCTTGCTGCAATGAAACAATTTCGCTGTTCTGCTCCTTAGTCAGCTCCAGGCCTGACCTGCTCTGCCCTGTCAGGTGGTGCCTTGAGGTCATGGGCTGGAGAAGAGTGGGTCTTCTTAACTGCCCATGGTTTTTCTCATTTGTGTCTCTGAAAAGTATTTACTCTCTTTGACATTATTCCTAAGCCATGCATTTAGAATATTGGTACAGGTGGTCTATAAAGACAGTTGCCAACAACTTTTCCCCTCCCTGTACTAACCTGCCACTTGTCCCTCAAGAAGTGGAGCCCCTCACCCTCTTCCCCCATTGAATCTGACCTGGCCCAAACTGCTTTGATCCACAGAATGCAGCAGAAGGGACCCTATGCCAATCTGGGCCTACTCCTAAGGAGGCCTGTTGGCTTCCACTCTGTGGGGCCCCTGAGCCATCATGGGAAGAGGTCCAACTATACTGCAGGAGAAAGCAGGTCACATGTAGCAGAAAGAAGGCCTCAGTGAAGAGCCAGTTTCACAACCCCAGGCATGTTGATCCCTTGCCCTTCCTGGCCAGCCCAACACCAGCCGAATATAACCCCAGGAGTGACCCAGCTGACCACTGTAAGAAGCCACACAAGCCATCTGCTAAGAGAAAAATGCAAATGAGATCAAATAAATCATTGTCATTTTTGCACTAAATGTTGGATGATTTACTACACAATAATAGATAATTAAAATGGTTATGTTTTCTTCAGTATCTCAGAGCTATAAATGAAGTTCCCCAGTACATATTATCCATATCATGAGACTATAGCAAAGTTCTCAGCCCTTTGTAGCTTCTCAGTGTAACCAGAGACACTGAAACCATTTCTAGTTTAAAATGCAGTTTAAAATGATACCTATGTATATGAAATGAAAACTCATTTTTCCTTTCTGCTCAATTTTAAATGCTGTAAAATTTTCTTAAAGATAACCTAGTTATGTTTTCCTGGAAAAAATTACCACCCAAACTAAAATCTATACATTACCCATTTTTTGTTTCTAAAACATGGTAGCACACTATGGTTGCAGGTAAATAGAACTTGGAGTTCTGAGTCCCAGCTGGGCTTTTCCCTGTCAGGGTAAACTCTGGGAAAACTTCTGAACCCCACAGATCCTTTGCTGCCTTGTCTGTTAAAAGAGACCGTCAATGCCATATTAGGTGATCGGTCTCCTTACGACTTCATTACAAGGGCCAAATAAGAAAATGTTAGAAATATTACAGATATTCATGTTACAGAAAGATCTGTCTTTATGCTGTTGACAGTAAAAATCCCTGAATTTCCTGATTGTAATTAAGAACATTTGGAAATAAAATGGTCACTGTAAGTCATCTCTAGTTGTAGATGCCTAAGTGTGGTTCTGCGTGTATAATCACAGATGTGATTTTGTGTGATTTTGTCTAGGGAAAGAGAAACCTCTACTATTTACATTGATCCCTTCTGTATGGTCAGAGTGGGGAGTTGTCCTCTAGGACCTGGACCTACAGAGAATCCAAGAGGAAGGTCAAGTCAATATACATGAAACATTGCCCACTCTCTTAAGGGGCTGACATGACTATTCCTATCTCTTCAAGTCATCATATTCCATCAAATCTATTATGTGTATTTTTGTTGAAATCTTTAACATCTCTGAAATTCAGATGCATCTCAGATACAGATTGTCCTAAATATACGGTCAGTAAGATGGTGGTGGTGTCGCAGTGGTCACTAACTGCACTCGTGAACTTGAGCTCAGCTGTTCCCTTTGTTTTCACTTCTCTGCCCGAAAGGCTTTATAACGCACTTTCAATATGGTTAGAATAAGAATTCAAAGTGACAAGGAAGCGAATCGTGTCATTGGGTAATGGCAGTCTTTACCCCAACCCTCTTTCCTTTCCCCCTTTGTGGTGCATAACACCATGGTTTCTGGCATGTGGTGAGGTCTTAGGCGAAGTCCCACTGAGAGGTAGTTGAACTACACTCAATTTAAGATTCTTCCATTCTTCCACAACCTGTCCCAGACTCATGAAATATCTCGTAATGGTAATTTAGCTTCCCAAACACCTGTCACTGAAAGGAGAGACTAGACTAAGGTGAGACGTGAACGTTCTTCTAACGGCGTTTGTCACTCTGAGACAGCAGCGTGGAGTCTAGGCTTCTCCTTCCGTTGTCTGAAGGTTTGGTCACCAGGGTCGAGAACCTGAGTCTGAGCACTGAAGGGCACTACAGCCAAACACAAGCTCTCCACTAGAGACCATGGCTGAGATGCCAAACCACAGCGATCTCATCCCATTTCTGTACTTTTGCAAGGCTCTGCCTGGCAACCACCTGGCCCATGCCCTTGCTCCCTCCCAGCCTGTGCTCCTTTGTCTGAGCATCTTTCACAGTCTTCTGCACTAACCTCCCCACCTGCCATCCCTGCCCTTTGCCAGGAGGGCTGACCCTATCTGGGCTTCACATCCTAGGTTCCCATCAGCTGAGGCAATGTGGGTTCAACAAACAAAAGGCAAAGGCAAGAGATGGAAGGGTGAGGAGGAAAGCCAGGGCACCTTGTCCTCTCTGCTTACCTCAAAAGATGTGCAGGCAGCAGCTCGCTGTGCTGTGTCCCTCCAGGGAAGCTCACAGCACCCGCAGCTTGTGCCAGGTGCCTCGGTGCTGATGACACTGCCTGCCTCTTTGTCCTTCCAGCCAAGGCTTGGGAACAGCTACGGCTCTTGTCGATTTTTGTCTTGTCTCTGTGCTCTGATTGGCTTCTCCACTTTTCATTCCTTAAAAACCAACTTCTTGCAAGTTGAATGTTGCAAGTTGCAATGAATGTTTTGTTTCCTGGGTTGGTCCACCACTAATATACATATAGGTCCGTATCCCCAATCTGATCACGAGTGGCTAGAAGTCAAGAACGTCACCTCAGCCTCTTTGGTCATACATATTTGTGTGGGTACTTGATAAACTGTTGTCAAATTGAATTGAAAATATATTAGGGGAAATCTAAGATGACAAAACTGATAGCTTTTGAAGTGGTTGCTCATTTCCGATGGATGTATGTTTTACTAGAGGAAATTGAGATTTGATTCTTTAAAATCACATGTTCAGGCCGTTTCCTGAGCTCAGTAACCTGCAGCATCATTTCCTTTGGAAAATAACTGAACATCAACTAAACACCTGGGAGGCGCCTTCAGGAGATGATTTATGGTCCTCACTCTACATTCTGTGGTGGGCAGTGTTGGTCTCATTTTACAGATGAGGAAATTGTGGTTCTGAGATGGTGAATAACTATTCCAAGTAGACACGCTTTGCATGTAACTGAGTCAACATGTAATCCAGTAATTCTAAAACTTGAAGAAATATAAGAATCAAGTGTTTGTTAAAAATGGAAATTCCAGGGCCCAAGTCCAGAGAGTCTAATTTAGCAAATCAGAGGGTGTGATATTCATGATATAAACATTCATTTATAACATCCCTGCCCCCTTGATTCTGATGTGGGTAATTCCTCCATCACACTTTGAGAAACACTGTACCAGAGTATAAGGAAAACATGTCTGTGTTAAATTAGTTCACCAATACATCTCCGGAACCCAGCCAAATGCATTGTACTTAGTCAGTGATCAGAAGGTGATTGCAGAGTTAATCAATGAATGAGTGAACAGCTTTTGTTTGAATTCAAACTCTGAATATTTCCTATTTCTTGCTTTCATTTTTGACACCATGCCCAATAGTATTCATTTATTAACTCATCAAACAAACATTTGTTTGACTTTTGCCATAGGCCTGGCCAGCACTGGATACTGGGGAATAGGTAGGTATACACTCAACACACAGGGCCTGTTCCTCAAAGAGTTCTAGTTACTACAGTGGAAGAAACCAAGCAAGTGAGACAGGGATTTACGACTAAATGATTGAACCGATAACGTGCAGGTACATTAGGCCACAAAGAAGGGAATAATCAATTCTACCTGGGGGAACACAGTCAGAGAAGGATTCTACAGAAGAGGTAAGGCGGAGGATGAATCCAGAAGGACACACAGCTGTTTCTCAGCCACCTGCAGGGCTGGGCAGCTTTGCAACACAGAAGTAGAGTTTACAGGCTCTTGGAGGTGAAATTTGGCCCATAGGATGTGGGGGAAAGGATTCTCTCATGCTCTGCATCTTCAGTTTTGGAAATATAACAACTGCTGTATCACAAATTGTCTTTTCCTTCTCCCTGCCCCAATACATAAACACTTAAAGAAGAAGGGAGAAGGGGTCTTTTGTCTACTTTTGACCTTTAAGCGGTGAGAGCTGGAATTCTAAATCAAGGGCGTCTAAGCTCAAAGGTTCTTTAAAACCACATTCAGTTTTCCAAGAAACTGAAAAGGTGAGGGGTGGAGGAAAAATAAGACTCTTGATCTCCCTTTTCTAATAAGTGCCCCAGACTTCTCCTTTTATGCAGAGTCAACACTCATCAAGGAAAGGTCATTTTGTCCTCAACTTGTTTTTGAAATTTATACTATTTTTCTTATTTCATCACTAAGAAAACTGAAGGTCAGGGAGGCAAAATGGTTTGGCCAGAAACCCCCAGCTGGGGAGCAGCTCACCTCCACTTGGGACTGGACTTGTACCACCTAAAATCCTCTTCTTTCCCTGCTTTACCCTTGACTGAGTCTAAAATATCCAGATAATGGTGACAATCTATACAATGGTCACCTGTAACTACAAACCAGTTTAACATCATCTTATTTCTGCCTCCGGCAAAAAGCATGCACTGTCTCCATCTGCCAGCAAAGACTACTAAAAATGAAATACGCCAGTGATTTGGTGAGGCGGACGGCCATGACATGGTTGGGACATTCAATTTCACTCAACTCTTACTCTCTTACTTTAACTTGAAATTTCTATATTTGGAAAAAAAAATTGTTTTTAGATCATCCTATTTCCTCAGAGTCATTTATTAAGTGGAACTATTATACTTAATATAGAAAAGCGTTAATATTCACTCTGGAGTTAAAAAAGAAAAAGAAAAAAAGAAGGACAGTTGATGGATTAAACATTAGTTCAACTGTTATCCAAGACTTCACTTTTATTCTCTTAGTTAAAAACCACTAAATCGTACCAGATTTGACTTTTGTTGAGCAACAAAGATATAAAAAGTAGCCGCAATATTCAACTTTCACAGTATTTGTGGCAATATTCTTCTATAAGCATTAGTATCACTCTTTCTTATTATCACATCTGACATAATTACACCCTCCAAATACCTCAAATTTGTAATGACATCCTTTCAAGAATTATTACTAATTATTGTACTTGACATGACAAATTAAACATGTTTGACGTAATTACACGAAATAATTCAAAATGCTAAGGATGCTTAGAAATAGCAATTAGCATAATTAAGTATTTTTTAAAAAAACAAAGTATGGTAGATTTCAATACTGATTCATTATCACAAACAGAAATTTTCTGGAAGATTTTAAGAATGATTGGGTGATATGACTTATAACATGATTTTGTTAAGCAAGAATGATGAGACATTTTCAATGGATGTAAAGCCCTGAAATTTAAAAAAAAAAAAAAAAATGGGAAGAGCTTGGGGTGCAAATTGTAAAGCGTTTAGAGTTAGCCAGACTTGAGTGTGGATCCTGACCGAGCCATGACTAAATAGACTAGATGGTGCCTTTTGGAATCTTTTGCCTTGACATTGGGGCTAATGGTATTTGTCTCTAGTCCTCATCTAAAAAATAAAGTTAGGATACAAAGTGCCAAAATAACGCATGACACTTCGAATGGGTTCAGTAAATTTTGGCTTTTTCTACACTATTTATTAAAGATATGAATGTGTTGGACCTGAATCCTAGGCTATTTGGAGGAAAAAGAATGGGGCATAGGTGGTTATCAAAACTAAAAATAAAAGTTGGACACATAATGTGAAGAGCAGGGGAAATGCGCTTCCGTTCTCAGATTTGTGAGGACATGGGGAGGTGATGTCTGTAGATATGTAATGACCAGAGCATCTGGCATGTGGCTGCTCTTCCTAACTGATGGTTTCTTTTCCCTTTCATGAGACTAGATGGTTCAACTGAGGTTGAGGTTTATCCACATGCCCCGGGTTTGTAAGTTGAAGTAAGATTTGAACCCAGTCCAAGACCAGCAAGAGCTCTTTCTTTGCATGACCCTGCTCAGTGAGGAGGAGGGGTTGGCGGCACCTTCACTGCCTTCCCTCAAGGTCCTCTTCAAAGTCTTCCTCTGCATGTGTTCCATCCACCTCTTCTTGGCTCAGCTCCCCCCTGCTGCTGCTGCTGCTGCATTGCAGAGATGTGGGTCTCTTTCACTCTCCTGTGCCTTGTGGGAGCTGGAGAAGAGACAGCGCTTTCATTTGGATCTTGACAACTCTCTCCCTGTTTGTAAAACACTGTGATAAAGTAACTTTTTGTCTAAGAGAGACAGCTTCTCAGACATCTCATCAGGAAAGAAAGACTGTCAAAAGCACTCATTGCTTTTGTAAGGTAAAAAGACACAGAAGACAGAATGCTATTATGATGTAAATGAGCTGACTGGCAGGAACTCCCTGCCTTGGGAGGCTGGGAAGGGCCTGACTACTCTGCTTAGAGGTGGAGGCAGTGGCAGTGGTCTTGAGGCTGCTCTGAGGAGGTCAGCCACGCCAGTGACCCAGCCAGTGACCTGGGCTACAACTAACCCAGGCAGACTACCTGAGACCTCAAACCCAAGTGCTAATGGGCTTCTGCACCCTAGTAAGGGAAGAGCACAGCAAATTGAGCAGGAAAAGTTACTTGCAAAAGTTACTACTTGCAAGTAACTTTTCTGAGCGCACTGTCGGGGCAGGTAGAAGTCAAGTCAGTATAATGTCAGACATGCATTTTCTTACAAATTTATCCTAAGGTCACAGCATGAAGAACATGACACAGAATAAGGAAAAGAGATGGGGATTTAACCCATTATTCCTTAAAGGAATCTGTTAATGCCGTGCACCTTTTCCTCTCCACCAATGGACGTGCCAGTGTGTGTGTGTGTGTGTGTGCGTGCGTGTATGTGTGCACACACACGTCTGCATTTGAGAGTTTGGCTATAGCTCCCAGGCTTTAAAGAACATGATGGACTAGGCAGAAACAAATTTGGAAGACAAATCAGATGGAATGCCTGCCTCAGTCCCGTGTCTGAACTTCTCTGAGTCTATAGCTACTCAACTATAAAATGGCTGGGGGCTGGGGAATAATATCTATGTCACAGAGCTGTTAGAATCAAATGGGAAGGTGTTTTTTTTTTTTTTTTTAATGTTTCTTCTTAGCCTTAATCATCTATTCAACAACCATGTGAATGAACTCAGTATTTATTCTTCACTTATTTCAACTGTATAAACTTCCCACCTTTTCTGGTGTCCGTACATGTTACATGAAACACCCCAGTTCTGAAAATGTTAGTATACAATATAAAATTTAGAGGCAGAGAACATGGGTCTGCATCTGGGTTGGTCAGTTACATTGTGAGCAGCCAGACTCAGGCTCCGGCACCTGTAGAAGGTCAGGCTGTTAGAGCTGGATGACAGAGGACACCAGGACACGGGGACAATGGACAGAGACCATCACATGAGTCCTGCTGAGAACTAAGGCAGAGGCCATGGGATGGAGACAAAATGACAGATGTAAAACAAAACAAAACCTCAAAAAGAAAAACAAATGAAACCAATTGATTGACCAATTATGGGCAGTTGCAGGAGTCATGGACAGAGATATTAAGAGAGAGACCACTGGGAATGGAGGCCTGCGTTTGGAACAGACATGGCATTTCTTGTTAGACCTGGGGGTCAAGGCAGTGGAGAGGCTGGTTTGGCTTTGAGGATGCCCATGTGATCATCCCTGGAGAGGTGACAGCTCGGGTGGGCTCTCCACAGCTGGAGGAAGGGTATGAGGAAAAGGGGAGCACAGAGCTTGAGAATCCACTGGGATGGGATGAGGGAGAAATGGAGCCAGTGAAAAGTTTACGAAAGCAGAATTTGAGAAATAGAAAGTAACCAAAGTTCTGTACTTCCCCAAAGGCTCCGGTCCAAAGTAGGGAAGTGGGGACAGGGAAACATGGGGGAGTCTTAGTGAAAAGAAAGGATTAAAAGCACAGACATTTAGAGGAGGAGAGATGGAGGAGGGCGCCTGGATCAGGCATGAGGAGGCCTTGGCAACCCCAGAAGATTTCTGTTTAGCCCTTTGCAGCAAGTGATGAGACAGGACCTCCACCCCAGTGCCCTGGAGGGCAATTCTAGTGGGGACCAGATACTGGATTGTCTGTAAAATTTTATTCTCAACAAGTATGCCTTGGCCTGATAATAGAAAAGGTAGACCATTTCTATTCTGGCAACTATTCAGTATCAACTACCCTAATCAAATTCTCATATCACTATTCCCCAGTTTCTTAACCTGGTGTGGACGGTACCTCTAGCTTCCTCAAGCGATGGCCCCTTCGGGGTTGCCTCTTAACATTTGTGACTTTCCTCTCTGTCCAGCACCCAATATCGGGCACCCCCTGGGTCCAAGCTGGAGCAGAGACAGACGTACACCAATATATTCTCAGTTCACTGAAAAATCCAGGCACAGGAAGTTCAGGAGTGAGTGTGGAACAATGTTCAGAGTGAGTGTACTAATTCATTTGCTAGGGACAAAAGGGACAAGGAGAAAAAAATGGAGAGACAGGGAAAGATCAAGAGAACAGCCAGTTTGTTTTCTCTAGATTGGAGGGGAAATGTACATGTTATAGGGTAGAAAAAGCTATCAGAGGAAATAATGAGATGAAGTGTGTCAGAAAGCTGGGAGAGGGTGAGCAGACAGAAGGCTGGAGAACCTCACAGAGGGATGTCTTAAAGAGAGGAACCCCACTTTGAAGATGATAAATGCTAATGTACCATTCACAGATCCCTGAAAGAAGCAAAGGCGTTACCCGGATGCTGGAGGAATTCCTTCAATCTCAGCCTTGACATCAGCCTGGGAATCTTAAATGCGGATATCAAAATACAGCAAAAATAAGGGGGAGTGGAAAGGAAGGAACAGGGCAGAAAGTCTAGTGGACACTGAAAGCGTATTTATTTATCAGGGTATTAACTCCTGCGTGTTTGTGTGACTGGGAGGTTAAATAATTATCTTTGAAGTCAATTTTTTGTTTGTCATCTCATCAGGCCTTGAATCATCTGTCCAGCTCCACAGATCACATTTCTTCCATTCCTTATTTTTTTCTCTTTCCTCCTACATCTCTGCTCTTGTTTTTCCTGCTACTAATAATATTTTCTCAGAGAATTTATGTAAGGGCAAGTGTTCTATTGTCTGTCAGCTGAAGAGTCACAAGGTTCATAAATTTGGAAAGGAAGGCTTTATTCCTCACACAGGATTGCAGACTGCAGGCTGACCATCTCAGAATTGGAAGCTTTATAAATCTAAAAAATGTATATTTTAAAATAAACTCCTTTTTGTTCTGTTCTGTTATTTTCGGAGGCTTTGTTCTGCTATCAGAGTTTAGGATGGAAACTTGAATGGGCCATTAGCATGACAGTCCCAACGATTACTCCCACAATCTCCAGTCCCTGAGTGGTGGGAATAGAGTAGGAGTAGACACTGAGTGTATTTCCTTATTAGGAAATTGCAGTGATTTCATGAAAGTCACAAAGGAAATGTTTTCATGGAGAAAAGGCTTGCTATAACTAATGAGGAGAGGGTAAAAGTACATACTTTCAAAGCCCATGTACTAATTCTATGCCTGACAATAAAATTATGTATTCAGGGAATTCTAGGTTTACACTTGGCGCAGCTGAACAGAAAGCTATTCATTCTTAGTTGCCCCCAGTGTATGAATAAACTTCTGATCCTAGCATGTGGGGAGCCTGAGGCAGCAGGACTTGAGCTCAAGAGTTGAAGACCAGTCTGAGCAAGAGCGACCCTGATCCTACTAAAAATAGAAAAACTAGCCAGGCATTGTGGCAGGTGCCTGTTGTCCCAGCCACGACGCAGCATACTGAAGCAGGAAGATTGCTTGAGCCCAAGAGTTGGAAGTTGCTGTGAACTGGGATGCTACTATACTCTACCAAGGGTGACATAATGAGACTGTACGAAAGAAAGAAATAAACCAATAAATGAATAATAAATTTACAAAGACCTCTGACATGGTCATAGCTTGCAGCAGTGAGATACTTATCAGTGTCAGAGGCAGTTTCTCAGGCATGTCCTCAAGGAATCCTCCCAAGGGGTTAAGTAACTTTCACTTGTTTAAAAAAAATAGAAATTGAGTCTCTTATCTGTTTTAAGTTTCTTGTCTGAAAATGTGCAGTGGTCAAACCAGAATCAAGACATGACCAGGTCTGCCCGATTTCCACAGCTCTAGGGCTATACTGTGGTGACAATGTGCAGACCATATACTGTAATCCAAACGAATAAACTTGGAGATCAGGATGAGATCATTTACATGATTACTAAAAATCTTGATAAAGCTCCTTGAGTATCTTTGAAACTGTCCTGAATAATCCTTCAGAAGTTATTATTATTATTATATTTTATTATTATTATTTTTTTTTGCAATTTTTGGCTGGGACTGGGTTTGAACCCACCACCTTCGGCATATGGAGCTGGTGCCCCAGTCCTTTGAACCACAGGCACCGCCCAGAAATTATTTTTAAATGAAGGGAAAAAGAGGGGATTAAAGGTTAGGACACAAACAACTCTGGTTCAAGTCCTGAATGGCATTGACAAATTTACTATCTTTGAGCTAGTCATTTTTTCCAGATTTAACCTTGTGAGTGCCAAAGCCCTGGGCCCCTTGAAGTTTTCCTGAAAACCAACTTACAGTAAGGCAGATTAATAAGAGGAAAAGCACACTGATTTGTTTAACTGTGTTCACAAGGGGAGAATCACAGAGTGAATGCCCAATATTCCAGTGGGGTCCAGAAGTTTGTGTACTATCTTGGCATTACAGAAAGAATGAGGGCTTGCATCAGGACAAAAGGGTAATGGAGGAGGGAGGAGAGGAATTCTACTGAGGAGCAATAAAGGATTACCAGGGAGGTGACTGGAGTTGGGAATGAGATCAATTTGTAAATAATTTTCTTTGGAATTTAAACAATACCTGGAGACAATCATCTTGTGTAAAGAGTCTGTTCAGGTGTTGTTACAATCTCCTCCTTCTTTTCTATAATGGAGAATGAGATAACAGGGAGGGGAATGAGGACAGTTGTTTTCCCTGATAGATCTGTTCCATCTTTATGTGGATGAGGGAAAAGTCTCTTCCAATATCCATCAATCTCTCTAAGGGTTTTTAATTCAAGATATTTGTTATACTAGGGAGCCATATTTAGGAGTAAAATTTCCCTTCTCTTTCAACCTCAGTCAAATAAGATGTTTGGGCTTAATAAATTCAAGAGTAAAGCAATCTTCTTAAGCTGTGGGAAAACAGGTGGCAAGACAAAAGAGAAAGGGAACCTGGATGTCTTTGCATTGATCATTTCTTAGATCGAAAAGCTCATCAGGGGTGCTGGTGGCTGATCAGAACGCAGCACCCATCAATTTTTATTTTTTAAAAATGAATGAATTAACAAACCAGCTATCTATTCTTGTATTTTTACTTGAGTTTGATTTTTAAGAAATTCATTTTCCTGTGGATGCTTTATCTACAATTTTCATATGTCTTGGTCTCTACCATCTTAGACAATGTAAGTCACTGCTGTTAGGACAGTAACAGGACAGCAGAAGTAAATTTGTACAAAGGGGAACAGAATTAACAGCAGGAAAGAGTGAGTGACATCACAGCATGAATGAGGCAGAAGGGAGAGTGTCTGATGACTCTTGTGAATCACTGGCTTCCTAAGAGTTGATATGTTTTTATTATATGCTTTTGTACAATCAAATCCTTTTTTCCTTCAAACACAAGAATGTTGTGAATGTTACTTTTCTTCTTCGCAACTGTAAAGAAGGGAATCCACATGGTCCAGAACTTTAAAGACATCTTTTGAATGCCCTTATAACAACTCTGGAATCATTTCCAGAATTTTTTTTTTAGTACTTTATATCCATAGTTTCTATTTATTGAAAAGTCCAAGCTCTGTTCATTTCTATAATGCATATTATTCTCATCTTAATTACATGCACAACACATCTCTCTCATCCTAAGCATTGACAATCACCTCTTTGACTTGTATTAACTCAATCAGTATTTATACAAGATTTGTGGGCTAAGACCTTGATTCAATGCATTCAGAGAACACATTCCAAATGCCAGGCTGCTCTCGACATTGGAGATAACAGTGACCAACAAACACACAATCTCTTGCACGTGAGGGCTTCTTTAGCTAATAGGTAAGGCAAATATGTAAAAAAGAAAAGGTGATTGAATGTGATAAGGGCTAGAATAAAAATAAAGTGCATGGCATGGCACAGTGAACCCCCAGGGAGAGGTCAAGGGCCACCTGATTCAGAAGGAGAGAAGGTTTAGTCCACACAGACTGAGCTACATGACCATAACTAAACAACCCTAAAATCCTGGCAGCCAACTATGAACTCTAATTGCTTGCTCATTTCACTGAGAATCACAGATTAATTTAGGATCATCCTCACACCATCTTTATTCTGGAATCCAGTCTAGAGCACACAGGTGTCCTGCCGGAGGACAGAGAAGACGTGGTGGAACAGCTGGGTCTGCTGTGGCCCTTGTTGCTTCCTGCTGGCACTCCATTGGCCAGAGCAGTCTAGTGGCCAACACCCATCAAAGGCAGGGAGGAGCCCTATTAAGGGCAGCACTGATGATTTTGAACAATGATACAACCTACCTCAGGGGAAAATGTGTGTCATTTATTATGGCTAAGAGTGTAAGGCAAGGCAGAGTGTTGGCAAGGGCTGAACCTGGATATTAAGGTAGAAAATAGATACTGGGGGCCTTGGTAGCGCTAGGGAGCTTGGATTTGCATCTATGACATGGCAGTAAAGTTGGTGGTTTTTTGCTTAAGGTGAGAGAAAGAGATGGTGAGTGAAATTATCGGTTTAAACACATCAGTCCACGTTGTGGAGAAGGGTTTGCAGGAAGCAGACAGCTGGCAGGAGCAGAGGCAGGGCAGGTGGTGCTGAAGAGTGAGTGGGAGTGTGAGCTCCAGCAAAGGAGAGTGTGGGGAGGCTGGAGAACTTGGAAGGGCAGCTTAATTGCATCTTAATGTGAACTCGATCCACACATAGGATGCAATTTTTCTTTTTTTCCATGAAATGATATGTTAACATGAATAATATGTCCACCTGACTTGCAAAATCCAACAAAGAAGAGACAATAAATGCCTGGTGTCAGGCTCTCTCTCTGAGGGCATCTTGGGCAGTCTCAATGCAGTTGAGTTGAACTCACAGGTGCAGTTCAGACATCCAGAGGGAGGAGCCAAAGCCAGACTGGCCAGAAGAGTCAGCGAAACACCTCATTATTCTTTAGATGGGACTGTGGAGACAATGGAGGCTTTGGCATGAGAAGAACCTGAAATTCAGTCCCAGCTTTGGTCACCTACAAGCTAGCTGACCTTGAGCGATCGTTTCTTCTCCTTTAGCTCACTTCCTTATCGATGAGGGATAAAGGAGGGAAGGAGAAAAGAAGGTAGTGGGGAAATAAAGAAATAAGGAAAGTATATTAGTCAAGGTTCTCTAGAGAGACAGAAACAACATCATGTGTGTGAATGAATATATGGGTGTATATATATGCGTGTGTGTGTGTGTGTGTGTACATGTATATACGTGTTGTACATACATAGAGAGTGCCAAAAAAGTATACACAATTTAAGAAAGAACAAAACTGTATTAAAATTGTAATAATCTATACTGATAACAAAAAATGAATACAAGTCACATTGGACATCTCAACAAGACTTGAGTATTTGTATATATTAGGGAGGACAGAGAGAGAATGAGGGAAGGAAGAAGAAAGAGCAACTGATTGTTTTGTTTGTTGGGTTTTATGAGACAGTCTCACTCTGTCACCCTTCGCAGAGTGCCATGGTGCCATAGCTCCCAGCAACCTCAAACTCTTGTGCTCATGTGATCCTGTTGCCTCAGCCTCCCCAATAGCTGAGACTAGAGGCACCTGCCACAATGCCTGGCTAATTTTAGAGACAGGTCTCACTCTTACTCAGACTGGTCTCAAACTCCTGAGCTCAAAGAATACCCCTGTCTCAGCCTCCCAGAGCGCTAGGATTACAGGTATGAGCCACCATGTCTGACCAAGAGACACTGATTTTAAGGAATGACTTACACAATTGTGGAAGGTTGGGGAGTCTAAAATCTGACAGGGCATCAATTTTTGTTTTATCCAGGTTTTCAGCTGATTGGATAGCGTTCATCCACATTATGGGGAGCAATCTGTTTTATAAAGTCTATAGGATTTAAATGATTTAAATGTTAATGTCACCCCAAAACACCTCACAGAATCATGTGGAATAATGTTTGAACAAATGAACTAGGCATGGTGGCCCAGCTAAACTGACACATAAAATTAACTATCAGGAAAGAGAAGGAGGAAAGAAAGGAAGAAAGGAAAAGCAAAAATAAGAAACAAAGTGATTATAGTAAAATCCCAGGACCTGGTAGTGGCTCTCCAAACTGTAGTTATTTTAACACTGTTTTTGACATTACATTATTTTTATCTGTCTATTCGTCCTTACCTTACAGATGACAAAACTGAGATTTGAAGATAAGTCCCAAACAAAGACAGGAAGCTTCTCTCCACCCCGTCCTATTAGGTCATTCGATCAATCACTGGACAGACCTGGTCATTCCTCAGTCCCTGGTTAATTCTGAGATGGGCATCGGGTTTTTTAGGTAACTGACTTAATTCTCCACTCAGCAAGACCAGTCAGAATGATCAATGGAGAGTAGAACTGAATTCATTTGTAAATAACAGAAACATAGCCTGACCTATTTTAAGCTGTTCAGTGGAGCTCCAGGGCTTCCATCTCCATGTCAGGGGACCTAGGAGTGCCAAAGGCTTTGTTTCTGTGAACATCGATTCATTTTCTGATTGAACAGGACATTATGAATACATCCTGTATATTTTATATGCCTAGCGCAGCACTGGGGTCACCCAGAGCAGTAGAAACCGCGTGTGTTGAGTTCTTATAGTGTGTGATGTCACACTTATTCACATTTGTGACATCATTTTATTTGAAGCTGGATTTAGCTCTGTGAGATTTTCGTCTTCCTAGTTTTGTTTCTCGATTTAAACCGATGATGACTAGGTTGTTGGAGGGCAGGATGCTGCATCCTAACTCCGAGTCACACAGACGGAAGGTGAAACCTCAGCTTGAGGGTTACACTGCCATCCAGGACCACCACCTGGGGTGTGGGGATGCAGATGGGCTGGATGGACCCAAGGCTGGGCTGGCAGAAAAGAGGATGTAGCATTGTGAAGAGTCATGAAGACAGATCATGAGAATTAGTCCCGCTGCAGGGCCAGGGAGCTAGGTGCAGGGATATAAATCCAACTTACCCTACTCCTCTACAGCAAAAAAAAAGACAAGAATGTTTGCAGCCACCAGTGTTAGGAGTTTCCCTGACTGGTGGTGCTTCTCTATGTGTAGGCATGTATGTGGAAGCGTGTAGTTAGAGATCTAGGCCTCTGCCCACCAGTCACAGCCCCGCCTGCCTACAGCTTCACCCTGCAGATAAGTTGGGGTGGGGATTAAACTTGGAGTTAGATCAAAAAACAGTTTTTTTGCTTTTAAGTCCTAGCTCATCCACACATTTGCTTTATGCCCTGCCTGTGCATAGGAGCTCAGCCCGCCACGCTTCTGCCTCCTCCCTTCTCAGCCCAGTCGCGGGCAGCACTCGGAGGAGCTGTGGGAAGGAAGTTTTTGCTTCACCAAGAATCCAGCTATTACCTTTCTCTCTGGAGAACTATGGCCTCCTTTGATCTGAGATTAACAAAGGAGACCCTTCTGGGAAGGACTAATTATGGAACCAATCCGGTGAGTGTCCCCCTCTCATCCACACATCAGTTAGTGGAACTGCACTGACCCGCAGCCAGCCCCGCCATGTGGCCCCAACCTGAGGTACCTGTTGGCAGTGGTTGCTCATGGCAACAGCAGGGGAGGGGGGAACTGTGAGGATGGAAATCACTTACGGAGTCTGCGTGTGGTTTTGCTCAGGCATGCTTTACTTCTTTATGTGTAGGCATGTATGTGGAAGTGTGTAGTTAGAGGTCTAGGCATGTATGTGGAAGCGTGTAGTTAGAGGTCTAGGCATGTATGTGGAAGCATGTAGTTAGAAGTCTAGGCATGTATGTGGAAGCGTGTAGTTAGAGGTCTAGGCATGTATGTGGAAGTGTGTAGTTAGAGGTCTAGGCATGTATGTGGAAGCATGTAGTTAGAGGTCTAGGCATGTATGTGAAAGCATGTAGTTAGAAGTCTAGGCATGTATGTGGAAGCGTGTAGTTAGAGGTCTAGGCATGTATGTGAAAGCATGTAGTTAGAGGTCTAGGCATATATGTGGAAGCATGTAGTTAGAGGTCTAGGCATGTATGTGGAAGCATGTAGTTAGAGGTCTAGGCATGTATGTGGAAGCGTGTAGTTAGAGGTCTAGGCATGTATGTGGAAGTGTGTAGTTAGAGGTCTAGGCATTATGTGGAAGCGTGTAGTTAGAGGTCTAGGCATGTATATGGAAGTATATAGTTAGAGGTGGGGGGAGTCAGGAGGGGGATAGTTGGAAAGAAGGAGGGGGCATTCCTACCTACATTGATTGTAATGTATAACTTATTAAAATATGAAAGTCTGGTTAGGAAAACTGCTTGTTCCGTGCATTTGCAAAAATGTATGTAGGTAGCAGGACCCCTGCCTCATCTCCCTTGAGGTCATAGCAGCCCCTTTCTAGGAAATGGTTCTAGACTTCTCTGGGGCTTTCGGGTGATGAACTTGGATAGAAGCCACGATGAAGAGTGGAGATAAGGCAGAAGGGAGAGTCTACAGAAATTTCCACCACAAAAAGACAAAAATAATAGGCATAAA
Organism: Loris lydekkerianus; assembly: GCA_963574355.1. Classification (NCBI taxonomy): domain Eukaryota; kingdom Metazoa; phylum Chordata; class Mammalia; order Primates; family Lorisidae; genus Loris; species Loris lydekkerianus. Next base: position 2,581 of record CAUYPK010007448.1, on the reverse strand, counting down.
ACAGGACTGAGGGTGCTGGAATGGGAGCGCAGTGGTCTGTCGTCACCATCTCTGCTCAGTGAGGGGCTGGCCTTCATCAGAACAAGATGCCCCAAAGCCTGCAGGAACTTACAGGAAATCCAAGTGCCCCAACCATGGTCAGGTCAACAGGCTCTCAGCAGCCTCTGGGGTCAGTGCTCTGAGCCATCAAATGAGAATAACTTCTCTCCTCTGGGTTGCTGAAAGGATTCATTGCAACGTAGAAAGTTCCTAACCCAATGCCTGGCACCTTGTGGCACTCAAAAATTGTGAGTTCTGTCCCTGTAAGGCAACGGACTGTGAGGAAGTACTTCATGTGAGCTAACAGAGTCAGAGAAAGCTTCCTGCCCTCCTGCTGTGCCATGCTGGGCCCATGTGCTGGGCCACTTCCTGGCTCCACAGGATGCAGGTGAGCCCTCCCGAGATCCTTTCTCCTGCCCAGCCCCGCAGAGGTCAGTTTTGTGAGGACTGAATGCAGTGGCAAAGGGAGCTTGCTGCCTGGGACAGTGGAGGTGAAATTCAGTCCCCTTGCCAAGACTCAGCCCTCTCAACACCAAAGCATGACCTATCAAGGAACAGTGATCTCTTGTATGATTTTTGAATGTTTCCTTGCTTATTCAACTTAAATAAAAATTTACAGAAAAGGAAAGTTGGGTTCCGTCTAAGAAAAGGGATTGCTCTCACTTCATTGAGGATTTCCTGATCCTGCGTAAAGCAACAGAAGGAAATCTGAGATGAGAGAGAATCTGCATAACCCTTCAGCCCAGACATTTTTCAAAAGAAGAGATACAAATGGACAATGGATACATGAAAAAGTACTCCGCAGTACTACACATCAGGGAAATGCAAATTAAACCCACAATGAGGCAGGGCGTGGCGGCTCACTCCTGTAATCCTAGCATCCTGGGAGGCTGAGGCAAGAAGATTAGGATTGCTTGAGCTTAGGAACTTGAGATCAGCCTAACCAAGAGTGAGACCCAGTTTCTACTACAAATAGTAAAAAATTAGCCAGGTGTGGTGGTGGGCACATGTAGTCCCCCTATTCGTGAGGGCGAGCAGGGAGGACTGCTTGAGCTCAGGAGTTTGAGGTTGCAGTGAGCTACGAAGATGCCACTGCACTCTAGCTAGGGCGACAGAGACAGACTGTCTCTCACACACACACACACACACACACACACACACATACTCAACATAGCACCTCACACCTGTTAGAATGGGTATTATCAAGAGCACAAGTGATAAGAATTCCTGATGAGGATGTGAAGAAAAGAGAATCCTTGGACATTGTTGGTGGACATGGAAATTATTACAGCCATTATGAAAAACAGTATGGAGATTTCTCAGAAAATTAAAAAGTAACTACCTTATGATCCAGAAATTCTCCTTCTAAATATATATCAAAACTGAAATGAGTTGTTAAAGAATTATTTGCACTTTCATGTTCATTGCAACATTATTCAAAATAGCCAAGATATGGAATCAACCTAATTTAATTCTTAAATCCAACAGGAATGTATTTATTATATGATGGAAGAATTAAATGTAATTAAAAAAAACTTAGCCAAATGTGTAAGCACTGTTCATTGAACAACTCAACCCTTTTTTGATTTACTGCATGTTTTGATCACATACAGTATTCGTATGTACAACAGGATGAGTTTGCTATAATTTCTGTGATGTATTTTCTTTTATTTGCCAATTTTGTGCAGCTACCTTACTTTTAATTTTGTATCAGTGTAGTACGTTATTGCATAAGATAAAACAAATTTTATGTCTTGTTTTTGTTCCCCAACTTCTCATGTCCTCCTGTTTGTTTATTACTCAATATAAAATTTGGAATCTTTTGTCTTTTAAAAATCTCTAGAATTTTGATGTAAATTGTGTTAAATCCATAAATTAATCTGGAAAAGACTGATAAGTTTTCAGTACTAACTACATTATCATGATGTATTTCTCAATCACAAAATCATATCTCTTCTCTCACCCCTGATCAGTATCAATTCCTGATATTTGCCCCCAAATCAATGCTCATTGCCTCTGCTAGGGTCTCACATACAGTAACTTCTCATAACATAGGAGATGACTTAGAGCTCCATGAATAAGAAATTTCTGGGTATCAGTTTTCTTAGAATCCATGCAAACTAGAATCTTCTACCTTCATAATCCATAACAACATCTAACACAAGTTGTTGTTTTTTTTATTTAAGTGTAAGTTGATTGAAGTGTATGTATCCTAAAAGAAAAAAAGTGTAAGCAGATCAAAGTCTTCAGAAAATTACTACTTTTAGGAAACTCCTCTTTTTTTTCCAAGAATATTGGTGCAAACAACACATAACACTTTGCATTCATAAAGCCTTTCACTGAGGCTTTGCATTTTATAATTATGAGTGAGTTAATGTTGAGTATGCCAATAATTTTGGAATTAAATTTCACAAATGTACATTTTATATATATATATATATATATATATATATATATATATATATATATATATATATATATATATATATATGAGACAAAAAGATCGTGTTATTCTTATGAAAAAAACTATAGTTGGCTACCT
>CAUYPK010007444.1:0-32935 GCA_963574355.1 Loris lydekkerianus | reverse complement strand
CACTGCTGGTGGGAATGCAAATTAATACATTCCTTTTGGAAAGATATATGGAGAACACTTAGAGATCTAAAAATAGATCTGCCATTCAATCCGGTAATTCCTCTGCTGGGCATATACCTAGAAGACCAAAAATCACATCTTAACAAAGATATTTGTACCAGAATGTATATCGCAGCCCTATTCATAATTGCTAAGTCATGGAAAAAGCCCAAGTGCCCATCGATACACGAATGGATTACTAAATTGTGGTATATGTACACCATGGAATATTATGCAGCCTTAAAGAAAGATGGAGACTTTGCCTCTTTCATGTTTACATGGATGGAGCTGGAACATATTCTTCTTAGTAAAGTATCTCAAGAATGGAAGAAAAAGTACCCAATGTACTCAGCCCTACTTTGAAACTAATTTAGGGCTTTCACATGAAAGCTATAACCCAGTTACAACCTAAGAATGGGGGAAAGGGGGAAAGAGAGAGGGAGGGAGGGGGGAGGTGGGTGGAGGGAGGGGTACTGGTGGAATTACACCTGCGGTGCATCTTACAAGGGTATACATGAAACTTAGTAAATGTGGAATCTAAATGTCTTGGCACGGTAACTGGGAAAATGCCAGGAAGGCTATGTTAACTATTGTGATGAAAATGTGTCAAATGGTCTGTGAAGCTAGTGTATGGTGCCCCATGATCATATCAATGTATGCAGCTATGATTTAGTAAAAAAAAAAAAAAGAAGTACAAAAATGGATAAATCATAGAGTCAAGGCTATTTTGATACAAAGGATTTAAAAATGTAGACTTTTTTTAATTTCAAATTAATATGAGGGTTCAAATTTTTAGGTTACATTGTTCTCACTTCCAGGGTACATTTGCAATTGTAAAAGATCCCCTCACCCAGGGGACGTGTTGTACAGCCTCATAATGTGCACATAGGTGAGATCCCGCCTCACGCCCTCCCTCCTTCTGCCAACATCCTCCCTCTCCCCCTTCCTGCCCCCACCTCCGTCTAGCCCCATATTAGACTATATTGTGTTTTATTGTTCATATGAGCATGTAATTGGAAAAATGTAGAACTTAACTAAATACATTTCTCAGAAATATGAAGGTAGAATAGCCTTATCGTTAGAGGACGACTCTGTGTCCTATCTAATGACCCTGTGGAGGTGGGGCTGAAAAAAGTCTATTTATTAGAACATTTCTGTTTATTTTTGCAGTTACCCCATTAGTAAAATCTGCAGTAGGCATCAAAATTCCACTCTTCACGGTCACTGAGCTCTTCACCTGGAAGCCATACGTTAATGTTGAAGAGTTCCCTGTGTGTATTTGGGCATGTGTGGGCACGCAGCCGGTGTAGGTCTACAAGAGGGTTATCACTGTAAATAAATTATAGAGTCGTGCAGCATGAAAATGATATGCCCAGGAATGTGGAGCACAGAGCTACCTTCTGCCTGCTTTCTTTATCAGCAAAGGCAGAAAGGAGAAAGATTTATTCTGAAGCCATTAGAAGCAGACCAGGCAATTTATAACAGATGAAATGCTGATTTATTGCTGCAAAGAAAATAATGGGTGTTCTTGCTAAAATGCCATTAATAGTTTTACTGTTTAAAGTGCAAATTATATTCAGCAATTTGTTAGTCCCCTTTTGAGGCAAAGTTGAAGTAATTCAGTGTAGGCTTTTAGCAGGAAAAAAAGGACAAAGTAATTAGCAAATCGTAAAAGAATTCATTCACCAAGGTTGGCTGATGTTTGAATTCTCTGTTTAAACTATAAAGACATAGAAAAAAATTGCATATAAGAAATACAAAATGACTCAAGTATTTGTTTAAAGCAAAATCTGTAAGGAAGCTGAAGTTGAAGCACACTGTAGAATTAGGATGTGCCTTCTGTTGGCATCTACCACATGTTAGTCACTGGGGGTGTGAGGGTGGGATACAGTCTCTGTCCATCAGGATCTTACTGTCTGATGTCAGGAGAAAGATAATACAAAATTAATGAACATGTAAAGCTGGTATAGGGTGACCATAAATTCCAGCTTACCTAGGATGGTCCCTGATTCCACTTGTTGTCATAGTATAATTATTAATACCTCCCTTTTCTACTCCTTAAAGTGTCCCAGTTAAGTGGTAAATTATACAGTGACTGTGGGGGCCATGAAAATGCACCACTCAGCTCTCCTGCTTTAAGGCTGCTGCCCCGCTTGGGAAGCAAGGCCATGCATCCTAAGGGCTGCTCCCAGCCCGTGACCATGTGCAGTGTGGGTGCTAAGGCTTACCCATTCCCTCAACACAAGGGGCCTCTAGTGGGCAGCTTGGGCCCAAACACTCCACACTGGCATGGCTAGACCCATCTTGGAATTGCACGGCACTCCAAGACACTTCCTGCCCAGTCCTTCCTGCCATTCCTTCCCAGTGGTCACACCTGCATCCTGGTCTGAAGGTTTTTCCTGCCTCTTGCTCTCTTCCCCAAGGGATTTCTCACACATCTAACCCCATGCTGGTGTCTGCTGCTCAGTATATCTGAACTAATGCAGTGGTCCTAGTAATTGATAAGTGTTAGATAGTAGATGAAAGAGAGACTAGGGAGGAAAGTTGCAGCTACATTGTAGGCAATGTTGGGAACCACATTGAAGAATCTGACCCTTAATTCTGTAGACTCCAAGGCTCTGTTGAGGGTTTATCTGTTGTAAAATAATTAGTATTTATTTGGTCCTGCTGGTGATAGCCAAGGATAATTGAGACTAGGGGACTACTTAGGAGTGTACAGCATTTTTCCAATGAGAGCCTATACTAGAAGGTCACCTGGCTTTGTAAACATGAGTGTGGCTATGAGAGGCATGGTCACCGCTGACCCCTACAGCCAGGGAGGAGGACAGAGAGGGCATGGTGATAATTAGAGCCCTCAGAGATGATGAGAGCAGTAAGAAAGGAAAAGGAGGTGACCTAATTTCCACTCACCCTGCAATGAGAAAAGCACTTTAGGGCTTGAAGGAGAGTAATCATGTCTTAATTTCTTCAAGTAGCTAGCAGGTGATTAAGACCTCTCGCCCTCCTGTTTAGTGGGAGGACTGCCTGCTGCCCATTTCCCAGACCAAAATAGAGAATATTTGGCAGTGCCTGCTATTTTGTTCCCCTCCCAGTAATAGCCAGGCTAGCACACAGCTCACTCCCAATGCTAAGGTCTTCTGACGTTCAAAGACAGCACTAAGTTGGAACCCAGTGAAGGATGCGGGCTGTGTTTTGGAAGGAAAGGGGCACAGGTTTCTTGAGGTCCATAAGGGCGGGATCAAAAGATACTCATCTGCTTATACATCCAGAAACTGGACTTTTGCCACCCCACCCTTTCAACTTGCTCCTTCTGCTGGCCATGCTCAGGGGAGATGGCCATTCCAGTTCTATATTTTGTTTATATTGGGTCTTACTGTAGGCATCCCCAAGCTATTGAGATGTTTGCTGCAAGTGCAACTCCAGATGCCTCAGCTGATAAGTAATCTGTGTGAATTGAGATATTTTTTTCAGGAGACCAAACAAAGGAGGCCCTGTAGAAAGAGGGTGGACTCTGTATTCCATCCGGAGAACAAATGATAGTCTTTTGCTCACTAGCCCTGTGACCAGGGCTCATCAGTTTTTCAGTGTCCTTATCTGTGACATGGGAGTACTGGTGTCATCCTTCCCAGCATTACATGAGCTAATGGGAGCCCTTTACACGGAGGCACTGGAACCATGTTAGGGCCCTGCCCCTCATACATATCTGTTACCCTAAATTCCTCATGTTCTCCTTTTTTATTGTTCCAAGGCCCAGCATCACCTGGGATTTGCTACTTTGTTGAACCCACATGCGCAAATCCACATCACTTCCATTGCCTTTACCTACTCAGCCTGCCGGAGCACCCTTCAGCAGCCTGTCCCCTGCCTTGTTCTCACTGCTGGAATGCTGTTCCTGAGCCTTTCTGAGGTCAGAACCACACTGGGAGGAGGAAAGTGACCAGAATTTGGAAGGCTCTTCCAGCCCTGGCATTTGATAGGTTTCTAGACATGAGATCATTACCTGATTGCATTCCTTTTTTAAAAAAGCTTTCTTGCTTTTATTCTTTATTTTAAAAAAAAAAAAAAAAAAAAACAAAAAAACAAAAAAAACACAGTTGGCTTGGCGCCTGTGGCTCAAGTGGCTAAGGTGCCAGCCACATACACCTGAGCTGGCAGGTTCGAATCCAGCCCAGGCCCGCTAAACAACAATGACGGCTGCAACCAAAAAATAGCTGGGCATTGTGTGGGCACCTGTAAGTACTAGCTACTTGGGAGACGGAGGCAGAAGCAGGAGAATTGCAGGAGTTTGAGGTTGCTGTGAGCTGTGATGCCATGGCACTCTACCCAGGGGGACACCTTGAGGCTCTGTCTCAAAAAACAAACAAACAAAAAAAAAAACAGTTTTATTACAGATATTTTCAAAGAGGAGGTAAGAAAAAATTTTAAATACTCACAATTTTATCATTCCTGAATGCATTTTACAATAGAGAGAGAGAGTGTGTGTATCTGTGTGTGTGTGTAAAACAAAAATTTAACTCACGACATTACTAATTTTTGGTAGTATCCTTCTGAAACATCATATCCTTGAATGTTTCTCCATGTCACCTGAGTATTCTCTAGAGCATCATTCTACACCTCTGTCCAGAATGTCAAGTATGAACGCTTCCTGGCTTATTGCTGGCATCTAGGTTGTTTCTGCTCTTATCCACTGTTGTAAACACGGCAGGACATGATGAAGAGGGCAGCCAGGGGCATTCTGGTGCACCTGTCTGTTAGTACATCCTGGAAATGGAAGTACCAGGAAGTACTAGGTCAACAATCATACAGATTTTTAAGACATTTGGTACCATATTGTTGAATTTCTCTGCTGTAAGAAGAGAAATTTGACCTGTCTGCTCCTTTTAGGGCATGTGAGGCGTTGACTACCTGGTTTCTCATAGAGCCAGTAGTACTACTTGGGGGAAAAATAAGAGAAAGAGAGAAAAAATAATTCTTTTTTCCCCCACTCGTGTAGATCCCATCTCCTATGTTTTTAAGCTCTCCTTGAACAGGGCCTCTCCCTGGCCTGTGCTTAAAGATTCTTAATCATCAGCCACTTACTCTTTTGCCTCTTCTAAATTGCTGCCTTTCAGTCAGTGAGCTGTTCCTTTGAAGCATGGACCTGTGGAAAGAGCCGGTCTGCCCCTCTGTCCCATCAAACGGGAGAATTTCGTCTGTGTGTCTTTCTCTGATCTCATCTTGCAAAAAGATTTTCTATTTTCTCGGTCATTGGCCTTATGATTCAAAGCTTTAATTTGGCATGTAAATTCTTTATATCACTGTTTTGGATAATTCATGCCATTCTAGATGGAGTGTTCAATAACATTTTTGAGACGTTTTTTGAAAGATGTCTTACAGATCAAATTATTTATTTTGCAGAAATTAAAACAATATAAAAAGCTGTGAGTTTGTGATAGCTGCGCGACTTGAGTCTTTTAATCTCCAGTGCTCAGGAGAAAACTGCCTGTTCTTTTATACACCAGGAAGAAGACAAACGCAAATTTGGTTTTTGCTTCTTTCTAACTGACATGGGACATGGTTTCTATCTGGGACATGGGTTGTTCCTTATGCAGGTTGATTGTACCACGTTTCATAATTTTTTTAAGGACATGAGTCCCTGTGCTCCTTAAGGATGACTCTGTGGGTTGGCCTTGCTCTTTCTGGACGATGAAGCTACTGTTGTAGACAATTCACCCGCCTCGCACCCCGGATCTGGGACACCGGCAAGCGCTGTGGGGAGCTGCTGTCCAAGTGTACTGTTGCAGCAGCATGTGGGAAGGCTTATGGTGCAGTGATGTGACAAGCTGCGAACAGCAGATCAGAGGAAAACGTGAGATAATTTAATTGAGGAGCTTGGAGAGAGGACAGCTGAAGTGCAGAGAGCAGGGACGTGGCAGAATAAGGGCATCTGAGGAAAGGATAAATTATGAAATAGCATTCTCAGGACAGGGTGAAAAGGGTGCTTCCTCGTTTCTCTGGCAGTTGGGGTCAATTTCCTATCCTCAGATGCTTAGCAAAAAGGGAAGTAACTTCTTTTTATTATTGCCCCATTCTTGTTATGGCATTTTTTTAATATCACATATAGCAAGTCACTCATTTCTGTGTAGGAGACTTAACTTCCTCTTTTCACTGGGTTTAATGTTTACTATTTCTGCCATATTCTACCCTTTCAGGGAAAATTCACCCCCCTCTCTTTTTTCTTTTCTTTTTTTTTTTTTTAAGTAGTAGTAGTGAGAAACTAGAATAAAGCTATAGCGAGTTCTCTTTGACTTACCGCTCTCAGAGACTATTACAAGCCTTTTATTTCTTCTTTATTTTATTTTATTTATTTTTTGTATTATATCATAGCTGTGTACATTAATGCAATCATGGGGTACAATGTGCTGGTTTTATATGCAATTTGAAATATTTTCATCAAACTGGTTAACATAGCCTTCATGACATTTTCTTAGTTATTGTGTTAAGACATTTATATTCTACACCTAGTAAATTTCACATGTACCCTTGTAAGATACACAATAGGTGTGGTCCCACCATTATTTCTTCTTTTGTCATTGCCTGTCATATCTGAGTTGAATACTTTCAATCTTCATTTGCAAACCACTTTTTTGAGTTAGTATTATAAATCATTTCTTGTTATTTTTTTTTTTTTTAACATATCTCCAAACCTCTTTAAGGTTTGGCTTAATAGAAGACAGCCAAATTCTTTGATTTGCTTCTACATTTAAATTTTTTTTTTATTTTAATTTTTTGATTTCAGAATGTTATAGGGCTACATATGTTTTCATTATGTGCATTACTTATGTACTGTTTAAGTCAAGATTATAACTGTAACTATCCCCAAATATAGTATATTGTGCTCGTTAGGTATGAATTTGACTATCCCCTCAACCCCACCTTCTACCTGCTTAATTTGCATTGAAGTTTACTACTATATGTATACATGTATTTAGTTTGATTTTATAAGAAAAGTGAGCATATGTGGTGTCTATTTTTCCATTCTTGTGATACTTAGGAGAATGGTCTCTAGTTCCATCCAGGTTGTAAAAAAAAGAAAAAAAAAAATATATATATATATATACATGTATATGTATATTAGTTCACCATTGTTTTTTAATGGCTGAGTAATACTCCATGGTATACATATGCCACATTTTATTAATACACCCATGTACTGATGGGTATCTCCATATCTTTGCAGTTGTGAATTGTAAATTGTGCTACTATAAATATTCTAATGCTGTGTCCTTTTAATTGAACGGCTTTTTTCCTTTGGGTGAATACCCAGCAGTAGGATTGCTGAATCATATGGCAGGTCTACTCTAAGTTATTTGAGATGTCTCCATACAACTTTCCAGAGAGGTTATACTGGACTACAGCACCCCCAACAGTGTGTAAGTAGCCCTTTCTCTCCACACACGTGCCAGCATTATTGTTTTGGGACTTTTAGATAAAAGCCATTTTTTACTGGAGTTAGGTGATATTTCATTGTGGTTTTGATTTGCATTTCCCTGATAATTCAAGAGTTGAACATTTTTTTATATGTTTATTGGCCATTCGTCTGTCTTCTTTCAAAAAGCTTCCATTCATATCTTTTGCCCACTTTTTAATGGGGTTGTTTGATGTCATCTTGCTTATTCAATGAGTTCTTTGAAGATTCTGGTTTTTAGCCCTTTGTCGGATATATAACATGCAAATATTTTCTCCCATTCTTTAGATTGTCTGTTCATTCGATTGTTTCCTTGGCTGTGAAGAAGTTTTTAATTTAATCAGGTCTCATTTGTTTATTTTTATTGTTGCTGTGATTGCCTTTGAGATCTTCTTTGTAAATTCTTTGCCTAGGCCAGTATCTAGGAGAGTTTTTTCCTACCTCTTCTAGAATTCTTATAGTTCCATGCCTTAGGCTTAAATTTGCTATCCATTGTGAATTAATTTTTGTGAATGGAGACAGGTGTGGGTCCTGTTTCAATCCTCTACCTGTGGCTATCCAATTTTCCCAGCACCATTTACTGAATAGGGATTCTTTTTGCCATTGTATATTTCTGTCTACTTTGTCAAAAATCAGATGGCTGTGTGTGGATGGTTTTATATCTGGGTTCTCTGTTTTAATCCATTGGTCTGTGCGTCTGTTCTTCTACCAGTACGCTGTTTTGGTTACTATAGCCTTGTAGTAAAGCTGGAAGTTTGGTAAAGTGATGCCTCCTGATTTGTTCTTTGTTAAGATTGCTTTAGCTATTAAGGAGTCTTTTCTAGTTTCATAGAAAATGTAAAATTATTTTTTCTAGATATGCAAAATATGACATCCGTATTTTAATGGGAGTTGTATTGCCTGTGAGTCACTTTGGCTAGTGCGGACATTGTAACCATGCTGACTCTGTCAATCTGGGAGCACGGTCTGTTTTCTGTTTCTTTACATCCTCTGTGATTCTTTCCTCTGTGACTCGCAGTTCTTGTAAAGGTACATTTGTGTCCATTGGCTTTATGATCTCAGACTTTGTTGAATTTATCAATTCTAGAAGTTTCGTGGTAGAATCTTTGGGGTTTTCTGGATATAGGATCATATTGTCAGCAGAGAGCATTAGTTTGATCTCTCCCCTCCCTATCTGGATACCCTTGATTGCTTTGTCTTGCCTGACTGCTCTGTCTTGGACAGAAGTGATGACAGTGGGCAGCTTGTCTGTTTCCAGTTCTAAGCAGGAATGCTTATTGTAAATTGTCATTATGATCTTTATAGGATAATCAGTTCACAAAATATTATCTAATCTTTCAGTAAATCTTAACCCTAATATCCTGAGTACTTAAAAAGCAATAAACATAACTCAAGAAAATGGTTTCCCTAGAAATATTAAGGTATTTGATATTGAAGTTGAAATAATTCACCTACTAATTTTTCAGTTTCCTTTTCTTTCTATGTTGACACCAGTTGTCTATTTAAGTATGTGTGGTCATCTTGTTCAGAACTAAGTCTTGGAAGTGTTGACCATCACCTGTCATGGAGTAGTGAAGGCCATTTTAGACACTTCTGACTTTATATTTCACTCTAGAAAACTTCCACACCATGCCAATAGCAAAATCAGTGCCTCAATATAAAATCATCAGTGTTCTCAATGGTAGACTCCTTTGGAAAACAAAGATGTGCGTGCACATGGGCGCGCGCGCACACACACACACACACACACACACAGAGTCATCATCTGGGTTAGCACATTATGACCTTCATTGTAACACAGTGCTATAAAACATCACTTCTATGTTTCTGTAGTTCTTCCTTCAGAGATGGTGATGTGAGAATACTGATTCCAGTTTAGTAAGATTTAATCCAAAATCTCACTATCCCAGAATTTAATCTTTAAAAAAACTTCATTTTTCAGCTCTTTAGCATTCTCCTTCTGTGCACACACACATATGTCTATACATAGAATTTAAAAAATTTTTTAAAGACAAAGTTCTAGCTTCAAACTCTTACTCAAGTGTAACATGTTCCTGGTTGCACAGTTGAAAATATGGGTTACTGTTGAAAGCTAAAGAGAAAAGGTCATAAAATGACTTAGCTAGTCACACAAGGACGTTGTCCCTTTCTACCAATCTCCTCCCAGCTGCTTTCTATGCACGAACTTTTCTTCCTCCCAAATGCATGTGTTCTCCCGGCAGATCCATCCTTCTTTTTCAGGGTTACCCTTCCTTGCAGCTGAGTGGGTCAAAAGGTCCAAATTAGTCAGAGAGAGACTTAATAATGAATTCATATAATTTAACATGAATGGTTTGATTTTAGGTCTGGCACATCAGTCGTATTTGGGGCAGTGTTGCTCCACGCCATCTTAAAGGCTGTGTCTGCTGAAAGAGACCCTCTAGGGAGCTTCGTGAAACCTTGGCAAGCATTTTTCCATGATTGCGAGAGAGCTTTGGTCCTAGTTTAAACTCTTCACTAAAATGTGTGTGTGTGTGTGTGTGTGTGTGTGTATAAAACAGTTTTTTTTAAACTGTGTACTAGTCTTGTAAACACCACTTCTCCCCACCCCCATATCTTCCTAAGTTTATCTCCAAATATTTTATATTACCCAAGCACTTAAACAAGATTACAGACATTTCCATCTAAGCTAGTAGCAGTTAATTACCTACCTTTGTCTGTGTTTCAGCACTTAATACTATTTTGACAGGGATTGCATACTCTCTGTCTTTCTGGAATTTTTTAAGTGCTCTTATGAGTAATTTGAGAAATTCCTAGTACAGATTAGATGAGCTGTTCTTTCCCTTATTGCTTTTTTCTTTTTTAAACATTTAAAGAGGACCCACTGTGTGTCAAGCAGTATGTACTTGTCTCTCCCACATAGAATGTCTGATTTAGTTTCTTCTTACCCTGAATCTGTACTTGAATCACCACCATCATCTCAGCATATGAATGGTTTGTTAGGCAGGATGGTAAGGAGGGCTGGAGGGGCACATAAGGGTCGTTAGAGAGTGCATAACAATGTCATGATCTCTGAGTATATGTCCTTTTTTTTAATATGTCCATTTTTACCAGTGTTCTGTGTACAAGGCATTGCAGCTCCCATCTTTATTTGTCTGATTGGTAAAATCCTGGTTAGTTATTGGAAGAAATGTTTTGCAATTAAGGCAGATAGCTCTCTGGGACATTTTAACATGAGTTTGTTTCTATTTCTTTTGAAAAACCTGTTCATAGTACCCAAAGACGGGTAAGATCACTCTGCATTCAGTCAACCTAAGACAGGGACCAAACCATTGATGTTTGTGTCCCAATGACGGGTAAGACTGAAACTGCAAGAGCAGGCAACCTAAGACAGGGGCTATGTTTTTCTGCCATACAAAAAACAAAAGAGGGAATTGTTGGGCCCTGCCATGTGCCTGAGGCCTAGTGCAATTTCTGGAGCCTGACTAGAAGTAGATCCATCGAGCTACTTCCACGTAGCAATGACTCAGCAAGGCCCGGCCTGAAACTGCCTCTACCTAGATACAGCCAATGTGGTACCATGCCACTGGCCAGACCCTGTCACGCACCTCTTCCCCCGCCTTCTTTCCCCACCCCTTCTCCACAATAAAAAAAAAAATAAATTAATTAATTAAAATAAATAATAAAAATAAATAAATAAATAAATTTAAGCCCTGAATACTGATAAAAAAAGAAAAATAGCTATGTGAGGTAGGGCATATTTTAATTAGCTAGATTTAACCATTTCACTATGTGCCTATACTTCAAAACTTCATGTTTTGATATGTAATATTTTATATTATGTTGTACACAGTACATAGACACAATTTTATCTGTCAATTTAAATGAATAAATGGAAAAAAAAAAAGAATGCAGGACCATTAGTCATTCTAGTCTTGCCAACTACAGAAACTGGAACTGATTTTTTCATTAGAAAATAAATTTTAAAACAAGAATAATGCTTGCTTTTCAGTTTTAAATAATTAGAGAAATGATCTTTTACTATGGCAGTTGCCATGACTGTCCCCACCACCACTGTAGCCCAGCATGCACAGGAGCATCTATGGTACTGGGCATTAGAGCTCTATCTGTACACCCCAACCCTTAGGTTGGCCTCATGGTTACTGGGAAAATTGCTGTCTTCCATGACACTTAGGAACTCACCCCACAGCTTTATCTGTATTTACGGCCACAATTATTGCAAGAATGTAATCATTTTTTTTTTAATTGGGCCTAACTTTCTATCATTATTTGTATGTGTTAAGCATCATTTCAACCAATCAAAAGTCAGATGCCTAATGAGTTTTCATAATGTGAACATTCTGTGTTTAGTTCTATAGAATAGTAATTCACACTCTTAATATTGATTCATAGTTTAATAATTGTTTTATATTTTGAACCAATATTCATGTATACTTTGAACAGAAACAGGTTTTCAAAGGACAAAACTTATGTTTATATTTATAAAGTACTCTGATGCAGTCTTTGCTATCTAGTCTACTATAACTTACTGTGTTTTTACGTTATTTTATTGTATTTCTTTAAAGAATGTTGATTGGGAACCATGACTGGCAGATGGAAAAACGCTGTTGTAGAGTACATAAGAACTCTCTGTCTTCCAGCTGATTATACCTAAATCAGGAGGGAAGAATAATATGAAACAAAATATAGTTTAATATGAGTTAGTGAAATTTCATTCAGACAAGTGAGACTTGAGCCAGATGCTGAAAAAAAAAGAAGAAAGTTGCAAATGAAGGTTAAAATAACAAAGGCCAAGAGAATGAACACAACCTGGTCTCACAACAGTGAGGACAAGTGCCTGGTTGATGTGCCACTGTGTTTTTGGGACAAAGAAATTATAAAGGTAGAGAAATCGTCTAATTAGTTACATAAAAGCTACAAGAATAAAAGTAAAAGTTACACCTAATGTTAAAGAAAGCAGAGAGCAATTTGAGTGTTTTGATTGTTAAAAATGTGTTGGTGCAATGATATCAAGGAAGGTTATAATATGATAGAAGTATACAGAATAGATAATGAGAAAATGACTTCAGAGAGAGATCTACTGTGGATTCTTCTAGTACTTCTGATGCTATGTGACTAGAATCCAGACTGGGTGGTAGCCATAAAGAAATATATCAAATAAAATCAAAGGAATGGCTTATGAATTCCCTGCTTACTGGTGTTGTCACACCAGTGATAAATATTATATATTTGTTATAGGACTGTCCTTTTAAGTTTTACATCTTAACAATGTAATGAAACAGAATAAAATTTAATAGATACTATTCATTCATTAAATAAATTCTTCTTAAGTAACTTTGGTAATAATTAGTGTATTGTTCAGTGTCCCTGTTTTGTAAAACTTACTTTCTAGTAGGGATAGAAACATAATATTTATAAAGAACAAGTAAAATAATTTTAGTTAATTAATGATATGTGCTATGAATAAAATAAAGATACATTATGAAATATAATTATGTCTAAGAGTTGGTTATTTTATCTACAAGCAGCAATGTAGAAGTAGAGAAAGATATAGAGCCCATGCCAGGACTTTTAATTTTGTATGTGAACTTTGCAGGACACAATGAAAAAAATGTAGAGACTACATATGTGGACCAAGGACCTAGACCATGAAAGCACAAATGCTCTTTAGATATAACAGTATCACAAAGAGATTACTCAGGATCAGTTTTGTGGCCAGAAGAGCTCTCCAACTTCCATTGGCCATACAATCAGATTGATTCTAAGTCAACTGTTTATAGATCTCTATATGGATATGTAATCAGGAACCATAATGGGTTACATTAGGATTTCTGAGTTTTAATAAAAGTCATAACAGGGAAAATAGAACCAGAATCTCTAGGAATTATTGTTCAAAATACAAATGATTGAATGTCCTCCTGGATTTACTTGATAAAGAAATTCAGGACCTGCTAAGCAATCTGCATTTATAGCAAATACTCCAAAGAAGTGCTAAAATTACTAAAACTTTATAATCACCAAAGTTCTTTTATTTTATAATTGGGTTCATCTGAAGGTTGAAAGATTAAGTGATAGTCATGGTTATTCCATCAGGGATAAAGCTAAAACTAGGATTTCAATTTTCCATTTGTTCTTAAAGAGTATAGTTTTTATATTTCAAACCATATTGTTTTAGTTTTAGTTTTAGTTTTAGTTTCTTTATGAGTTATGGACCCATAGCACATAGATTAAGTTCTCAGACCCCTTGTTTTTTGTTTTTTTTGTTTGTTTTGTTTTGTTTTGTTTTTGTGAAATTAGGGACAATTATACCTACCACAAACATGCTATTTAGGTTGTTTGTAGGATTCAGAATAACTTCTGTTGAGCAACAGCGCCTGGAGTCAAGAGCCTGTATGAGCCATTATCACTGTTCCTGAAGTATTGAGGTTAGTAGACCTACTGTTCAATTATGTGAGGTCTGGAGTTACACAACATCTGCTTAGACATCAACCCTGTCATTTACTAGCTGTGTGACTTTGGGAAAGTGTAAACTCATCCTGCTGGGTTCCTTTGGTCCAATGGTGAATGGAGGATAACATGTTAAAGTGTTGGGATTAAATGAGTTAATACAAATAAAGCACTTTTAACAAAGCACAGAACCTTATGAGTTCTCAATATGCTCTTGTTGATATGTCATTATATGGGGAAAAAAAAGAAAAGAAAGAAATAGCCTCAGGCAGGTCAATGCTCATGGAGTAGCTGGGATAGTCAGACAACTTTAGTTACAGAAGAATGAGTGTGAAATCTGGAGCTTTTAAAAGAAATCAATGTAACCTGAAGAGTCAGGAATGCTTGGATACCTATTTTCCCTGTATATGGAGTTGTCTCCTTGAATATTTCATGTTTAAGTAATGCTGAAGATTTGGGAGAGCACATTCCCCCTGGGTGTCCTTGTTCTCATGTTCACTTTTCTCAACTGTCTTTCTCCTGACTATTTGTCTTACTTCTTTACTCTCGGTACCTTTGTTTTTAGAGGGGGTAGGTGGTTTCAGAAATTTAGTGAAATGAAAATTTGGTTTTTACATTCGAAAATATTTTATAGCTTCATAGGTGTTCAATATTTTATTGAAAATTCCAAGTAAGTTATTCCAAAGGAGGAGAAATTAAGATTGAATTAACATTCTTGCCAATTGAAATGTTTGTGTCACAGCAACTAATTAAGTTGCTTATATAACAAATTAAATAATGTAATTAGCTACCCGTATTTTAAAACATACCTTCATTATAATTAAGATTAGGTTAAAAGAGTGAATCATATCTATATAGGAACATAAAAGCAGTCTATCAGTGAGCCTTGATGCTGATAATTATACTTTCAAAGACAATCTCAAACCTATTATCTGTGTGCCATAGATCTTTAATTTCGCTGTAATAATATTATTACAGGCAATTTTTTTCTTTTTATTTATTTGTTTGTTTATTTATTTATTTATTTTTGTAGAGACAGGATCTCACTCTTTCCCACATTGGGCTCCAATTCCTGGCCTCTAGTGATCCTCCCACCTCAGCCTCCCCAAATGCTGGGATTATACCCACGAGGCATCCATCACACCTGGCCTATAGGTAGTTCTTTCTAAAGGAATATTGCAATAGCCTTTTGCTTAGGATCCTAAAATATTATCACTCCTTCGCTTCAAACAATTAGATGGCTTTCTGTTGCTCTGAGGATAAAACAAAAAATCTTTTAAAAGGCCTTCCTGGTTTGGCAGGCATCCCCTTCGCACTTCAGATCTAAGCCCTTTTTATTAGCTCCCTATAGAGTCATGCACCCACCCTCTCCTCAGGCCTTTCCACTGTATTTGTCAGCTAGAAAACTCTTGCTCTCCATCTATTACCAACACATGCAGAGTACTTACTCCTTATTCAGATCCTAGGTTTTAAAACTCATTTCTTCAAAAACCACTACTGATTCCATAGACCATTCTACTTTTGACAGTTAAATACCATCCTTGCACCCTATGGTGTGTTTTTTTATGTAATACTCCTTATCACAATTGAGGTCAAATAATAAAATAATATGTGTGGTTTACATTGTGCCTACACCCCATGATGCCAAGAACCATGCAAGAATTATTTAATATTGACATCCCCAGTCTTGGAAAAGTGCCAAGCACAGAGTAATAGCCCAGCAAAAATTTTGTAAAGTGAACAAATGCATGCATGGGTAACATCAAAGATTGATACTTAAATATTGGAAACATATTTCCTCTAATGATAGGCACTACCTATAAAGACTATGCAGACTTTAATTCTAACAAATATTTAGAGTTGACCACCCAAATATGCACATGCCAACAATGAAGTGATCCTACCTTAGTTTCTTCTTATTTTCCGACCATGCTTGCTTTTGCCTTATTGTGATAGACAGGCTTTAGTGGGATGTATGTACAAATTTGAACTAATAAAGAGTTAAGGAACAACTTGAAATATCATTCATTAGTACCAAATAAAGCTGTGAATATAATTTCCCTCTTTTAGTTTTTAGTCTGCAAAAAAAATCATCTTTTAATTCTGATAACATACCTCCTCCATTCACTGGGACTATCAACCAAATGGCCCCAGTGACTCCGACTCAGACCTGGGTATCTATCCGTCAAGACCTCGCTGTGAATAAATGGTTGCTTGTGGAGTTGGTACATGATACGAGCAGGACCAACAAAGTTGAGTTAGAGGCATTTATGTGTACAGGTAGAGAGAGGGTCTTCCTCTTTTTGATATTCTGACTACTTATTCTTGAAAGTTGGTCTTCTTTCCTATAGAATAGACACAGTTTGCTTAAAAATAAAGCAAGGATAAAGAAATGCAGAGATGACAGAGAAAGAAGCCATCCAGATCTGGGTATACTTTGGAATTTAAATTTACATAATGAAGTAAAGTTGTTTTACTCCAAAAAAGTTTACATTCTAGGCGCAATGATAGCTTACAGAGATAAAGTTTTCTTTGGCCTTTTGTTTAATGATATGTGAGTGCAGACAGTGATATAGCTTGAATAATCAGATTTGTGTATATGCCCCCCTTAAAAACAAACATTGGAGGTGAAAGAAATCTAGAATAATATAAAGATTTTACTCTAAATTTTTGAGTATGGGGTAAGCATATGTACAGTAATGTGTCCCATATTAAGAAATATCTGCCTAAACTTATGTGTACAGGAATCATTACAAAAGTTTTGAGATACATGAAAATTAAGATAAGTAAAATCTGTGCAGAGGGAAATAAATAAAACCCTCCCAGCAGCAGCAGCAGCAAGCTGATCAAGTTGTAACTTGCTGGGTGAATCAGAAAGGACGCTGTCGACTGCATTTCTTGGAAATGATATAATGGGTCATAAAATAGTCTGTTTTAAAATTTCTGTAGTGACCTACATACAAAGGAGGAGACACACCATAATGAGGAAATTAGAAATCATGTGGCATCAACAGAACATCCGACTTAGGCAAGTAAAGACTAAAAGAAAACAGGATTTCAGTTTTCCAGTACATCTATTTCTAAGGTTCTTGTGAACATGTGGGGCTGTACATGTTGCTTTTTTTTCTGCTTTAAAGAAAAAAATACACATGTGGTGCATAAAAGATTGAAATACATTAGCGGATGCCAAATTCGTAGATCAATATCAAGAATTAACCTAGAAATGTATATAGTACTGGAGAAGTCATTCTTGCAAATAGTTCCCAGACACCGAAATTTTTGAACAAAAGTCAACTAATGTTTATCAGAAATGTTGTAGAAAAGATATTAAAGGTGGCAGAATAAAGTTTATGGTTTCTCATTCTATGAACCTTTGCTTACAATGATCCGCAAAGTAGTGGCCCAGTGTCGATGTATTAAAAAGAAACTTTAGAAACAAACATTATAATACCATTTTATTTATTATCTTACTTTCTTTGCCTCAAGGTACTTTTCTTCCATTACCCTTTATTTTCAATGCTTCATTCTAGATAGTCTACAATTATAAAGATTATTTTTCCATTTTACTCAATGTGAAAGTTAATGTGATGAGAGATTATCTGCAAGCAAATCTCAAAGCATCTAAATCATTTACAGATCCATGCACCATAAACCAACCTTCTGACTGGTAATCACTGAGCTGATATAGAACGCCTGTGAGTGGTATGGCAGGTGTGAAGGGGATAAACTGCACCTGGCATTAAACTAGGAATGTATAATCTCATTGTGAGTGGAAAAAATAAAAATAAAAAAATAACCTATAAAGTCGAATGCTCATTCTTAAAAATACAAGAGGGGCCAGTAGAAGGTATGTGCATCAAAAACTCATCTCTCCCTGTCTAGAAAAACTGCTCTGTTGCTTGTTTTTAAGCAGCAGAATGCTCAGAATTAAGAATAAAGTGGATAGCCTAAGATATTTGTTGTTTAGTTGCTAATGAGTAAACAGTGCTATTCAATAACATCTGTCTTCTCTTAAAAAATCCTATTAAAAACAATCATTGAATTTAAAGCTGGAAGCAACCTTAGTTATAAAATGTTGTCCAAGTTCTGAGTTTTATATGTTAAGTGAAAAATGAGGCAGATAAAAGTAGTAACAACATTACGAGATACATCACAACTGTCTCACTTCCCCAAGGTAAAAGTGTTGAAAATCGTATTTATTCTGAAAAGCTATAAGCGTCAAAATACATTCACATAATATAAAAATTTAAAAAGTTAAAAATCATAGGTTATACTCTAATGAAGATAATTTTGCAGATTGTGACTCTTCCATCATGAGGCTTCCTGTTGACCATGTAAGGTTGTAAGCTGTAAAATGGGGCAAGAGATCCGATGTGTCCTATGTGTAGTAACTTACATATCTGCTGATACATCTTTTCTGGCAAAGAACCCAGAATAATAGATAATACAATTCCCTCCCTCTACCCCTTCCCCCCATCCCTTCCTTTCTCCCTTCCTCCTTTCCTTCCTTCCTTCTCTTCTTTCTTTCTCTCCTTCTTCTCTCTCTCTTTCCCAGAGCTGGTATCTCACTAAGTTGCTCAGGCTGGATTCAAACCCCTGGGCTCAAGCTGCGTTAGCCTCCCAAAAAGCTGGGAATATCGGTGTGCATCACCAGAATTTCTTATCACAGTACCTAAGACGTAGTTAAATTCAATAAACTTTCATTGCTTATGTATATTTGAAGTGTCTTGACTACAACTCTAATGCTGTTACCTAGAAATTCACTTATTGAGTGGAAAAACACAAGGTATGCCATGAATCATTAAAATTAATGAAACTACAGAAAATCAAGAAGTAGGTTTTATTTATAAAGTGATGTTATATTTTGACAGTAAACTAAGCTTATAGCTGAGACAAGTAAAGTTTTTCTTACAGGCCATATATTAAATATTTTGGTTCTCCAAATCACATGATCTATGTGAAAAAAAAAAAAAAATAGTTACCTTGGACACAGTAGCACAGAAGCAGTCCTAGGAATATATAATTGCAAGACAGTGTGAGAACAAAACTTTATTTATAAAACTAGATGATGGGCTATATTTGACATAAAGTTCACAGTTTGCTAATCAGCAATTTGTATCATACTCTTCAATATTACCCCCCAACATACATACTGTCAAAAATTCTTTCTGTCCTTGCCATGACTATAAAATATTCCTGAATTTTGAACTTACATTGAGGTTATGAACATGTATAGGAGAATTATTATTTTTTTAATCCATGGTCTTCAATTGCAGCAGCCAGAAATGTGTTAGAGAGAAGATTTTACAACTTTTAAGACGGCTTTAAATATTAACAGCCGAAGCCTGAAAAACCTCAAAACACAAAGATTATCTCACAGACATGTAATAGGAAATAATGCATTTGTTTT
The DNA here is from genome assembly GCA_963574355.1 of Loris lydekkerianus. Taxonomy (NCBI): domain Eukaryota; kingdom Metazoa; phylum Chordata; class Mammalia; order Primates; family Lorisidae; genus Loris; species Loris lydekkerianus. Next base: position 13,592 of record CAUYPK010007444.1, on the reverse strand, counting down.
CTTTTCTACCCAAAATTATGTGAGATCCTAATTAAGTCGTAAAACAAAAGATAAAAAATTAGAAGAGGTACGATATATGTGATTGGCATTTAGATTCTGATTGGTTCCATGGTGTAACCTAGGAATAGGGGGAAGGGGAAAAGGGAGGGGACGGAGGGGAGAGGGAGGTGGAAGGAGGAGGATTGGTGAGAATACTCTTGTGGTGCATCTTACAATGGTATATGTAAAACTTAGTAAATGTGGAATGTAAATGTCTTAACACAATAACTGTGAAATTGCCAGGAAGGCTATGTTAACCAGTGTGATATAAACGTGTCAACCGGTCTGTGAAACTAGTGTATGATGCCCCATATCAATGTACATAGCTATGACTTAATAAAAAAAAAAATAGATTCTGGTTGATTCCTAAAAAAGATCTAGTGCCTTACTCTCCTCTTCTGGGTCAACTTCCAGGGCATGTAGAGAACAGGAGAAGACAATCTAAGTTTTAAGTTTCCTGAGACCGTCTTTCTCCATAATTCTGGTGAAGTAACTGAGAGCTATGGCCGGTCAGTTGAAGCTTCTTAATAGAGAAGACGAAGAACCAAAGTTGTAAACATAACACAGGAGAACTGTGTGGGGCCAAGAACACCTACAAGTGAAATTATCTACCAAATGTACAATGCCATAATTATACTTAAGTCTCCATCCTAATGTAACCCTCTTGCTAAGTAGAGAAAAGAGACAAAGAAAAGGAAGGTGGGAAATCCAGAATTGACTAAATAATTACCAAAGGAAATTCTTTTAAACTGGAAGTAGTTGAATTATCAGACTTGATAATCTTAGTATTTCAGCTGTAGAAGTCTGAGTCTGGTTGGTTGAGCTAGGCTAAATTAGACATTATAAAGAAATAAATACTCTTTAATCATTTAAAAACCTCTATTTCTGTGGTTGTCTAAGTATGACTCATGAAATATGCAAGATGCCAATACTGTGTAACATACAGTGCACCCATGTTCCACCATCCTTTAAATACAAGAGAAGAACATCAGAATACTATGGGGAAATGGAGATAATACTTAGGCACAGAGAAAAACAGAAGTTGCTTTTGAACTCTACTCAGGGTCAGTTTTGAAAAAGTCTGTAATAGGCACTATTATTTTAGAGATGCTGGGAATGTCTTGAATAACTTTAGGTAGCAATATCCCACCAGCTTTGTGAAAAAAAGACCGTCTGGCACCAAAAAGATTGAACCGCAATGGCTACTAAAATTTGTGTAGTCAATTAATACTACTAACTCTTACATTCTTTTATTTAATTAGCTCTATTTATATGAAAGAATAACCACAAAGTGACAACCGTGGAACCATGATACCTACCTTTGCTGAGTCAAGGATTCTGATGCTCAAAATACTAAATGATTTTGATACAAATAGTACTTGACAAAGTCGCAGCATCAAGGTTTATGTTCATTCTTCATAAACTAATGAATGAGTAAACTTAAATAATTTTAAAAACTTTGTGAGAAACCATGGATGACGATAATATTGGATATTACTGCAGGCATGTAAACCAAACAAAATCGTGTTGTAAAGGTCAGCCTAATTTTTGTCCTTTCTGTGGTAGTTGTGCTTATTAGTTTGTTTCAGCCTTTCCTTCAATTCTGTGAGCTAGCACATATTCTCTCAATATAATTCTCCTTAGGCAGCTAGAATCATTTTATATTGCCACTAAATGAGGCCTACATTATGTGATCATAATGGTGAAACATTAGGAGCCACTCATACTCCTTGAAGATGCGTCACCAAATGCCATAATTCTTTTTTTTTAATTTTTCAATTAACATTTAATTAAAAACTAAAATGTAAAATTCTCATGCAGAACTAACAAATGCTAAAAAATATGTCGTCTAGATCTCTGTTTAAGAAACACTAGCCTAAATCATTCTGCATTTCACGATGTAATGTTTCTGAGTTTTACGAGTAATTATTTTTCATGCAGCATCCTTAATAAAGGCACACAATTGTGCTTCAACTAATTATTCTATAGGGAAAATTCTGTAATTCTGAATGTTGAAATTCTGTAAGATTAAAATTCTGAAAAAATAATTCCAGAAGTTACTTTAAAGATATTTATTTTCATTTTTAAAAGGAAATTTCTTTGAGAGACATATTAAAACATGACAGAATGCTGCATAGACCACACTACACAATAAAACAGGCAGTAATCACAAGCGTACTTTTGCTGGCCTAAACACAAATGATGGTGATATGGGTATAACAATTATGAGCAGATGAACTATATTCATAAAGAAATAGGTCAAAATGGAGATGTATAAATGCATATCACTATGGTTAGCAATTATGTGCACCCTATTTTATAACTGCCATCATCTGAAATACTATGAAGAACCTCTTAAGTCTTTTGATGACATTGATTAAAAACCAGGATGAGTCACAACCGTCCAGGCAGTCATCCAAAGAGTCAAGATCTTGAGGTATTTTATTGTTAACAAATGCAAATTTAGAAAAAAGCATCTCTTCACTCGTTGGTGAAGTTAAATTTGCAAAAGATGGATAAAACAAATTAGAACTCTCTAAAAGAGTTTGCACGATTTATACCTCCAGTGTTGGAGATGATGCAAAGAAGAAATACGTAGCACAGTCAATTGTAAAAAATAACTTAAAAGAAGGGGGGAAATGCTATAAAAAAGAAAAAAAAACTATTAATGAAAAAATTCAACATACAAAAAGTGTTTTACAGGGATAGATTATGAACAATTGTATGGAGGTACTAAGAAGCGGCTGACTTTCAGAATCATTGACTGTAATTTGAAGTTATGATGAACAGTCACTTTTTTCTTTTATGACATGCTTCTCCTTGGAGGACACGTTCACATTCATTTTCTATACTTTGCTGCTTTTTACGAAATTCTTCTGTGATTCAATGCACAGCAACACAAACATTCCCAGCTAAAATTTTCTATCTTCTGCGCCGTGTTTCTAAGTAGAAATTCAGGCCGCATGCATTGAGATAGAGATTAGAAATTAGGCAGAAACAAAACTGGAGATCAAACAGCAACACTGTTGCCCTGTGATATGAGGGTCCTTTTATCCTACCATGCACAAAATTATTTCCTGAACCAATGGCTTCTTCAGGCAAATGCAGCTTAAATTTATTAAAATCTTCTGAAATATCAACGGTAAGAAGTCCCACTGCAGGCAAATGAAATTTTAAATTTAAGCTTTTGTTGTTGCCTTATGGTGTAGCCAAACCCCTCATGTGAATTTTTCTGCCAAAGCAAATAAGACATTAACAAGGTAATGAATGGTTCCACCTAATTTGATGCAACTGTCCTTTGACTGTGCTTTGAGGGATGTTAGCTGTTTGGTGTTTTAGACTTTAAGGATTTCAATTATTTGGGATTTTAAAAGTTGGGATTATGGTGCTCAGGATTACAACTTTTGGTGTATGATACAAATCCTAATTATCTATTATAGGTAATAGTATACGATGGCCTACTAGTTGTGAATGTCAAAACTTGAAATGGAATTTTACAAGAGCACTCATTAATCTACATTAAATGGAATGCTATTTTATGGTACAATTATTCACTCTTAGTGTTTAATTTACCAAGCATTTTGAAACTACAGATTCCAGAAGCTAGCCTGCTAATAGTAGAAAAACTTTGGTCTGGGCATCATGGCTCACGCCTCTACTCCTAGCCTTCTGGGACGCCAAGTCAGAAGGATCTCTCAGGGTCAAAAATTCAAGATCAGTCTAAACAAAAGTGAGCCTTCCATCTTTACCAAAAAATAGGAAAACTTAGTTGGGCATGGAGTTATGTCTATAGTCCAGGCTAATTGGGAGGCTGAGGCAGGAGGATCTTGAGCCCCAGAGTTTGAGATTGTAGTGAACTATGATGATGTCACTGCACTTTATACTGAGACCTTGCCTCAAAAAAAAAAAAAAAAAAAAAAAGAAAAGAAAAAGAAAGAAAGAAAGAAAAGGAAAAAAGAAAGAAAAAGAAAAAAAAGTTACTCTCAATCTGTACTTTTTTTTATTGCTACTCTATAAATAGGCCCTTATTCACATACAGCCACGGAACTAAAAAGCTTCAGAAGACAGCAACGATGTGTCACATTTCTTCAGTCTCACCCTTTTTCAGGGTCTAAGGACACAGGAGTGAACAAGAGTGTGGTGTGGCCAGTCTGGGTGGAACTTAACATTCGACTAGAAGACAAAAAGGGACAATTACAGGTAGAGAAAAATAAGATATCTGATAATGATAGTGCTGTGCAGATAATTGATACAGGCAATATCACAGTGTGTATGTGGGTAGCTGCCTGAGGTTGGGTAGAGCCTGTTGGAGAAATTACATTCAAGTGGATGCCTTATAGGATGCCAATGCTATAAAAATCAGAAAGAAACCTTTCCAGGCAGATGGAACAGTTATAGTGAAAGATGGTAAATTCAAAAAACAAAGTCATATTATTAAATAAACAGAAAAAAATCAGCGTGACTTAAAAATAGCATTGAAAGGAGAATGGTATTGGATAAGATTGGAAGAAAGGTATAATTCAGCTCTATGAGACTTTCAGGGTGAAAAGTCAGGGTTTACGTCAAGTACAGAGTGTAGTCAATGATAAACTTTAAGTAGGGAGTACTTGCATCTGCTTTACATATGTAGAAGATAGCTGTGGATACTGTGATTTTGAGAATGTGATGGTGGCAAGTGTTGAAGCAAGTGTTGAAAAACCAGGTGACAAATATGGACTAGACAATAGAAATAGAGAGGAGAGAAAGGGATGACTTCACTAAATGATTTTGGATATACGAGGTGGCCATAAAATTTGTGTACCACCCTGTAGATTGCACACAAATGTTATGGCCACCCTGTAGTTCAAAATATTTGCTGATGAAGTGTGGTAGAGGACAAAGAAATTATTAAAAATATTCTCTAGATTTTTGATTTAAGCAGTAAGAAGGTGAATGGATGATTTCATGGTTCCATAAAATAAGAAAAATTAGGGGGAGAAATACACGAGGAGACAAAAATCAAATGTTCTTCTGCTCTGCATTTTGTTAAGTTTGAGATCACACAAAATTACATGTTTATTACATGAATGACTGAATGATCTCCTTTTATTCAAAAGTCTGGATGTCTAATACCTTTTAGTTGAATTTTGTTGTTGTTTGGAAAGACTATACATCTCTACCCACATATTACAGACATGTTCATATACAGCATAAGAGTTAAAAAGGAATCATATCAAGATAAATAACATCCTAGGAAGAAAAGATAATAAGAACTCATTTAATCAAATCTTTATTCATTTTTCTAAATGATGAAGTGTATGTCCATAGAGATAAGTGATTTTTTTTCGTAAGTACAATCAGTGACTTAGAAAGCTGGAGTACATGAGGTTTCTTTAACTATCAATCCAGGGCTGTCTTTTTTTTTGGATGCTGTCCCGTTCCTCTCAGATCTTTTCCCTTCTGTATGGAAGATAAAAACCACTTTAGAATACAGTGGCCAAATAAATCATCATCATCTGCTCATTATTCATATAATGGGATCTTATACAACAAAAACTGATGAGGAAAATTTCCATCAAGGATTTAGGATCCAGAATTCTTTGTGATGAATGCTGACATTTATTTACCTCCAGAAACAAACATGAAAATACTGATTTTACCATGTACTATCCACTTGTCCGTGTAACTAAAGCATTGACATGTTGTGAAAACAAACTAAAGGGACTCACTTCTCTCTACTGACATTGATTTCATCATTTAGAAAACTGAATAAAGATTTGATTAAGTAAGCTCTGACAATCTTATGACTCTCTCACATTTGTGCCCCACTGCACTCTCATACTATATTTTTAAATCTGTGTTTTCTCATTCTTTCTCTCAGTCTACCACTAAATTCAGGACTCCTATTCCTTACTACACCAGAAATTCCAAAATTACGTATTTCACCTTAAAATTGCCCAAGTTTTACTAATACTGGAAATCTTATCTACAAAGTTCTGCTGAATATCAAAACCTTTTTGTACTTTGTCTATACATTTTACACTAGAGTGTCCTTGTACACCAACAAAAGATGGGCTTCGAGATGTTGATTGTTGGTTAATCCTGGCACTCTTTCTGTCTCTCCCTCTTCCTTTCTTTTTTCTTTTGCAGTACTTGGCCTCTTCTATGGTTTGGGTTTGGTTTGTTTGTCCTGACAAAATCTCACATTAAAATTTGATCCCTGAGCTGGCCATGTTGGGAGGTAGGGTACGGTGGAGGTGTTTAGGACATTGGAGCAAGTCCCTTATGCATGGCTAGGTGTCAGTCTAGTGGTAGTTGTTGAGTTTTCACTCCTGTGAGACTGGATTGGTTCTCAGGAAAATGCATTAGTTTTTGAAAGAGTGGGATGTTATAAAGCCAGGACACATCTTGGATTTGGGCCCTCTTCACATGTGCTCTCTTCCCTCTTTGCCCTTTTCTGCCATGTTGTAAGGAAGCACAAAAGCCCTAACCTAAGAGGACGCTGGGGCCATCCTTCCTGAATAACCCACCAAAGTGTGAGGTAAATAAACCTCTTTTTTTTATAAATTGTACAGCCTTGGGTGTTCCCTTATAGCAACAATAAACTAAATAAGACAAATGGTACTGAGGTGTGGAGTATCGTTATAAAAACACTGAAAATGTGGACACAGCTTTAGGACTGGGTAAGGAAGAGTTTGGAACATTAAGAAAAAGACAAAAAAATTAATGAAAGTTTGGAACTTCTAAGACATACATTAAATAGTCATCTATCAAAATGCTCATAGAAATGTAAAGACTAGACACTTGCACTCAAATGGTTATTGCAGCAAAATTCATATTCACAAAGATGTGGAATCAACCCATGTGCCCATGAATCCAAGAGTGGATTAATAAAATGTGGTATATGTACACCATGGAGTACTACTCAGCCATCAAAGAAAATGGTCAACTAACACCTTTTGTAACAACCTGAGTAGAACTAGAGACCATTGTTCTAAGTGAAGTATCACAAAATAGAAAACAAACACTGTATGTACTCAGTATTAAATTGGAAGTAATCAACATCTAAGTTTACATATGATAGTAAAACTCAAAGGAAAGCCATCAAGGGCAGGTGGAGAGGGGTAAATTCATACCTAAAGGGTACAATGGTCACTATTGGGGTGACAGTCTCATTTTATAACTTTAACTCAAACTGTACATTGTCGAAATTTAGAGACTTATTGCCCTACTGTTAATCCACAGTGTTGTGATCAACTTGTGGAACCAGCATGGACTTCCCAACCAATATTTGGTTCAGATATTAAGAGTGATTATGTCATACCTGAATTTAATTTGGAAGCAAAGATTTAATTCTCTTATAATTTTCTGGAGGATAATAGAGGAGGATGATCTAAAGACCTCTATGTGGATATTGGTCTAAGGATGGCTTGGACACCAATTGGGGATTTTATTGTGGTTTGGGGGTGAGATGGGGGAGGGTTGTTACCCAAAGCTAAAAGTGCATGATTTAATTTTTTCCCTGGACATCAAAGAAAGGAATATCTGGGATTTTGTATCTCATCCAGATATGAGACAGAAAAGGAAGAAAGTGATGGGGCTTGAAAAATGTCAACAACGAAATTGTTGACAAAAATTGTCAGACAGGTAGTTTGCAAATATTTTTACAAAATGGATCCAAACAATCATATTGTCCTATCAAAAGAGCAAAGGAAAACAAAATCCACATGGTCATTTCAACTGATGCTGAGAATGTATTCAATGAGGTTCAACATCACATCATTATTTAAAGTCTCAAAAAACTGGTCACAGAAGGAACTTCCTTTACATGATAAAAGCCTCATATGGCAGACCCAGAGTGGATATCATACTGGATGTGGGGAAAGGAAAGCCTTTCCTCTAAGCTCTGAAACAAGAACTACTTTCACCACTTTTATTTAACATAGTACTGTAAGTCCTATCTAAAGTAGTCAGACAAGAGAAAGAAAAAAAGGACACAAAAGTTTGAAAAGAGTAAGTCAAAGTATCCTTCTTTGTAGTCTATATAATCTTATTTTTAGGGAAACTTAAATACCAAGGAAATGTTAGTACTGATGAACAAATTTAGTGAAGTTGCAAAATACAAAAATTAATACACAAAAATCAGTAACATTTCTTTGTGTCACTAGTAAACAATGTGAAAAATGAACCAAAAAAGCAATCCCATTTATGATAGCCAAAAATAAAATAAAATAAAATACCTAGGCACAAACTTAACCAAAGAAGTGAAAGATCTCTGTAATGAGAACTATAAAATATTGATGAAAAAAGTTAAAAAGGATACAAAAAATGAAAAGTATTCCATGCTTATGGATTATAAAGAATTAATATTATTAAAATGATATTACCCAAAACAATCTATGGGTGCAATACAGTCTATGTTGAAATACCAATGATAATCTTCACAGAAATAGAGAAAATTCCCATATTTATATTAAACCATAAAAGATCTGGAATTTCCTAAGCCATCCTGAGCAAAAAGAACAAAACTGTATGAATAACAATATTGACTTCAAATTATACTACAGAGCTGTAATAAGCAAAACAACCTGGTACTGACATAAAAACAGACACATAGACTGGTGGAACAGAATATAGAATGCAGAAATAAATCTAAAAGTTAATAGTGAACTTATTTTTGACACAGATGCCAAAAACATACAGGAAAGGACAGTGTCTTTAATACTGGAAAACTGGATATCCACGTGCAGAAGAATGAAACTAAACCCTTATCTCTTGCGATACAAAAAAGTCATATAAAAAAAGGAATAAAGACTTAAATCGGAGACCTTAAAGTATGAAACTGTTAAATGAAAACACTTGGGAAAATGCTTCAGGCCATTAGTTTAGGCAAGGCTTCTTGAGTAATTCCCCCAACATACACGCAAAATTGGACAAATGGAATGACATCAAGCTAGAGGGCTTCTGCATAGCAAAGGGAGCAATGTGAAGAGACAACCCACAGAACATGAGAAAATATTTGCAAACTACCTGTCTGACAAGGGATTAAAAACTAGAAAATAAAAGGTGCTTCAACAACTCAATAGAAACATGATCAAATAATTAATTAAAAAACAGGCAAAGGATCTGAATAGACATTTCTCAGAAGATATGCAAATGGCTAAGAGGTACATTAAAAAAAAACTCTCAACAGCATCAGTCATCAGAGAAATGCAAATCAAAACTACAATGAGATGCCATCTTATATCAGTTAAAACGGCCTTTATAAAAAAGACAGGCAGTAACTAGTGTTGGTGAGGACATGGAGAAAGAGGAATCCCCGGAACACTGTGGGTGGGAATGCACATTAGTGCCACCACCATGGAAAACTCTACAGAGTTTCCTCCAAATACTAAAAATAGAACTACCATATGATCCAGAAATCCCGTGGCTGGGTATATATCCAAAATATGTGCATTCAGTATATTGAAAAGATATCTGCATCCCCATGCTTATTAAAGCACTATTCACAGCAGACAAGATATGGAATCAGCCTAAGTGTTCATCATTGGATGAATGGATGAAGAAATTGTGCTACATATACATAATGAAATATTATACATACGTCTAGCCACAAAAAATGAAATACTGTCACATCCATATCATGGCAATATGGATGGAGCTGAGGAACATTCAGTGAAATAAGCCAACCACTGAAAGATAAATCTTTCACATGTTCTCACGTTTTCACGTGTGGAGCTAAATACTAAAAACAAATGATCTTAAGGAGCAAGAGAACATAATAATGGTTCCTGGTGGCTGGGAACAGTAGTAGGAAAAGTGTAGATAAAGTGGGGATAGTTAACGAGTGCAAAAATATAGTTAGTTTAGTTTGGCTGATGTCTTTAAATAGACTGTGTTCATTGACTACTTTAAAGAAAAAAGAGTCTACAACATGACAGTGTGGAAACGTAGATAACTTCTGCTAAGGAATTAATGACTAATCAGACATCTTTTAAAGTCTTACCTTCTGAGAAAACAGTGTACCTAGTAAAGCTATAAATTTTGTTTAGAAGCATGACAGCTTTGAGAGGGGGGATTTTGCTAATCTTTGAAAAGAATGCTCTTAATAATTTGAAGACATAGAAACTAGGATTTTAAAAATGAGTGATCAAAGTGGGAAAAATCAAAAGGCAGAGAGAGAAAATAATGTCTAGGACAGAGTCCTAGAATAGTTTGCAGGGTTGTGGTAAAATACAAGTGAAGGAAATGCAAGTACAAGAGCTATAGGAAGCCCGTGTCCCAAGTAAAAGGTTTTACAACATAAATGGCAATGAATGACAATGAAGTTACAATTGGGTTTACTATGATTTTTTCCATTCGAAAGTGGAAAGGATATTTTTCTTTAAATTGAGAAAGCTACTAGCCAGGGCTGACCAAGGTCAAAGTCATTAGTTTAGTTGAAACAGTAGGTGAAAGGATCAAGAGAACTCAGCCCAATGCTGGTATCTAGGAAGCCTGGGTACCTGGAGAAGAATTAATTGGTGACCCAGCACTAATTGGAGAGCAGCACAGACAAGATCATTAAACATCTGATTTTTCTGAAATGTATCTATTCCTTCCAATTAACATTACAGAATCTTAGGATTAGTTCCCTATTGTTCAGAAATGAATGGAGTAAAATTTTTAGTACAATGTTGGAGAAAGAAAGATTACAGTGTATTGATTTAAGCAGACATTTTATGTAGATACAACTTAAATACATACATCACAATTAGTACAAGCAGCCATTAAGTGTTCATGCTGTTTATTTATAGAACAAATATTTGTATAACGTAAACTGCGTACTATATTTTCATTAGATTGGTTGATATTTTTCAAGTCCATAATAACATTTAACAGAATTGTTTTAATCAAAGGTAGAATCAACTTACCATTAAGTTCATCAAGTTCTGAACAACAAGTACGATTTTATTTGAAACTGCTATCTTTTACTACAGACTAAATCTACAAATGTTTATATTTGTGTGGGTTTATTGTGTCCACATATGCTTGTGAATATTCACACATTTGCTCTAAATGGATAAATGTAGGAAGTTGATAACCTCTCGGATATTATTAATTTAAAAGAGCATTCCCATTTACCTCAATGGCTTCATGACCTTCAGTTTGGCAAAAAAATACTGCCTGAAAACCTAAATTATCATCAAACAGCAAAATAATCACTTGGTACTTGCCCTATAATATAATTATATAATAATAGTTTTTAGTTCAATGCGGTAAAATAACTTAGAGAAAACATCAGGATGTTAGGAAGATGTTTGTTTAATTCAAAAGAAATTTACAGAATAATAGGGTGGCGCCTCTGGCTCAGTGAGTAGGGCGCTGGCCCCATATACTGAGGGTAGCAAGTTCAGCCCAGCCCCGGTGGAACTGCAACCAAAAAATAGCCGGGCGTTGCGGCAAGCGCCTGTAGTCCCAGCTGCTCGGGAGGCTGAGGCAGGAGAATCGTGGAAGCTCAAGAGCTGGAGGTTGCTGTGAGTCCTGTGACATCATGGCACTCTATGGAGGGTGGTAAAGTGAGACTTTGTCTCTACAAAAAAAAAAAAAAAGAAAGAAAGAAATTTACAGAAAAATAACTATGTTCCAGGCCATGTACTAGGCATATATTTAAACAAACAAAAGCATTTCTTCCATTATAGAACTCCCAATGTAGGATGGGAGACAGTCATGTAAACAATTGCACTATAACACAATATGATAAATAACCTGTAATGTCCTAATCAATTGAATTTAGTGCTATAGAATTATAAAAAATGGATAGAGAGATTCAGATTATGGAGAACCATTGAGTTTTGGCAAGGCATTCAAAGAAGAGTTGACATTTCAACTAGCCCTTGAAAGAGCATTAGATCCTTGCCAGGCTGTGGGTGGAAGATGTGGAAAAGGAAGGCAATGCATTTGCAAAATATGTCATGTGGTTATTTGGGGGATCAGCAAAGCACCCCAGATTCTAGTCAAGATCCTGATACTGAGTGTTTGACCTTGGCATGTTGCCAACCTTAGATATGCTCCCAGTCCTTCAAACATGGTATGGTAGTAAAGAAGGGAATTTAAGTTCAGCAGTGAAAGGACATGAATCTCATCCATAGATCTCCCATCATTTTACAAATGTTCCCACTGGGAAGTATGATCCTTACTTCACAGCTGGAGGGAGTGAAGTGAAGAAAAGAAAAGTGGCTTCCTTAATAGGCGTCATGGAATCCAGCAGCCACACAGGGCCCATGAGCAATGGCTCCCAACTCCTCATTCAGCTCCATCCACTGGACCACACAGTTTTCATAATGGAGTTTGTCCTTTGATAGAGAATAAGCAAGAGGGTGAACTAATTTACTAACTGTACTTATATATGCATAGTCAGATCTCCTATAAAGATTTATAGAATTATCTTAAACATATGAAACATGTATAAATGATATTTATTGTATGTATATTTCTGAATTCCTTTAAGTTCATTTCATAAGTATAGGCCAGCCTAAACTAGACAGAATGCAAACACAATATTTATTAAGGATTTATGATGAGATAGTTTAGCTACTTTATATAGTTTTCTCATGTAATAAATAAAACTCCATGAGACAGGGACAGTGATTTTATGTTTATTTCATAGTTAAGAAATATGAAAATCAAAGCGGTAGAACAATTTGTTCAAAGTTACATCAATGACATTATGTTTGACTCTAAAGTCTCTGTTCTTTTCACTAGGTCACAATACTGTCATAGTTCAAGTCCTTCCATGCCCTTAACATCAAAGGTACTTCCTACGCATTTTCTACATTTGACCTTAGGATGGTTTAGAAGCAAGTGATGAAATCACCTGGGTGATAATGATAATTGTGGTGATGACAATAGCTTATACTATAGTGAGAACATATACAATATTGTTTTCGATGCTCTTCTAAGCTTTTTATAAGGATTAACAAGTTCAATCCTCATAATAACCCAATGGCTATATAATTTTATTGTTCTCATTTTAATGTGAATATAATATAAAAAAAGTTTAAGTAACTTGTCAAAGTTGGCTTGGCTAGTGACTTGAAAATCCAGGCATCCAGCCCAGTGTCTGCACAGTTACATAGTAGTAATATTCTAGTGGTATAGCCAAAAGATGAATAAATAAACAATAGTATATCATTTGCCTAACAGGTGCCTGAAATGTGGCTAGGTAAATTTTCTGTATATCTCAGTTGTTTCTCAGAAAGGCATGGTGCTTAAGCAAAATAGTGCAGTGATTAAGAGGACAGGATATGAAGTAGACTGGAAACACGGAGAAAGCGTATATGATTTTATTATCATCATCATCCTATTTTATGAATTAAAGACAATATCCTAAAATTCAGGGAAGTGGTTGGGAGAAAGTAACACAACTAGTATGTGCTATAGTCATGATTTGGACCAGGGGTGGCGAACAAGTTCGACACAAAGAGCCAAAATTTTAAACTGTGAGAGTCAGAGAGCCACACCACACAGTGACCTGCCAAAACAGACAAACACTCACACAAAAGCATATAATTTTAACAATAATATATTAAACA
>CAUYPK010007441.1:0-24047 GCA_963574355.1 Loris lydekkerianus | reverse complement strand
GGAAAGGACCAAGGAAGGGGAAGGGAGGGGGGAGGTTTGGGTGGAGGGAGGGTAATGGGTCGGGCCACATCTATGGTGCATGTTTTTATCTACAATAAAAAATAAATAAATAAATAAATAAATAAAAATATAATTTGAGACACATGCACAAATTTTGTGTGTCACAGCTAAAATTAATTTTAATATAATTATTTCAAACAATATTTATAATTGTTCCAAAAAGGTATTATCATTTTAACATATAATCATATTAAGAGCATTAGTGAGATATCTCATATTTATTTATTCTTATTAAGTCTAAAAAATTGGTGTGAAATTTACACTTACATCACATCTTAATTTGGACTCACCACATTTCAAAGCTCCCTGGGTTTCTGTGGCTAGGGGCTAATATATTGGACAGTGAAGCTTTAGATATAAAGTATATATATATATATATATAGAGAGAGAGAGAGAGAGAGAGAGAAAGAGAGAGTATTTTTTCATATATACACAGAGGGTGCCAAAATATATACACATTTCAAGAAAGGAAAAAACTGTATTAAATCTGTAATACTCAAGTCACATGTGAATTCTGCAACTACAAGAGGTACTCAAAATGCCTTGTATTCAACTTTCGTTATCAGCATAAATTGAGTATTACAATTTTTAATATAGTTTTTTCCTTTCTTAAAATCTATATACATTTTTTCGCACCCTGTGTGTATGTGTTTGTGTGTATGTTTATGTATATAATTTTCCTCCTGTACAGAGAAACGATTGCCAAGTGATTGAATATATATTTTTAGGGGTGAGCAGGGAAGTGGAACATTTACTTCCAGGCAGTTTTGTTCCAAGCACACTGTGCGATCACAGAGTAGACACTTGATCAGTTCAGAGCTCCCCCTTAACACCATCTGTGCTGGACCCACAGCAAGCTTGTCTTCAGGGTCTCTATTTACACAATTTGGATCATTCTTTCACTGCTGCTGCCATGGGTTGTGGTTTGTGAAGGGCCCTTTCTTTTTTTTCTATTCTTTTTTTTTTTTTTTTTGTCCAAGGGGTTGTGGATTGCTCATTTTTTTTGGATGCAATGTTAACTAAGTTAAAAAAACACAATATAAAAAACAATATACACCATATGATTCTAACCTCATAATTCACAGATGCACACATAAACACTTAGGAAAAAAATCATGCTGGAAAACACATTTATTGTGGTTATCTTAAAGTCATAAATTACAAGTGATTTTTTATGGAGTTCATTTCTTTATGTGCCAACATTTCTATAATGATCATATATTAATTTCTCTCCCTTAATAAGAAATAAAGTGTATTTTTTAAGTGGCATCTCTAGTTCCCTGGAAAAGTTCACTTTTAATGAAGACCATTTGATTCATCAAATAAAGTTTTCTGCCTCCTACACTTAATGAACTATTTTAAGTCTCCTCTTTCCTTAGACTCCCACTGTTCCTATTAATTCTAATACACTATCAACCCTCATTATAACACCCCTGAGGGACTGTAGGAACAAGTGCATCCTCCAACAGGCATAAAGTGAGGTCATGAGGAAGGTAAGGAAAATTGGCAACTTTCTTGTTCCTCCGTGACATCACCTAAGTGGTTTTCCCTAAGCAAGTAACTGTTCTGTGAATGACCATGTACATATCATAACAGTCCTAGATGAAATTGATCTTTTATGTAATAATGATTCCCTGCTTTAGTTAGAAATCTTAGTTCATTCCATAGGTAGAAATTTAAATGCCTTATAAAATCTGAAGGCTTGCTAAAAGGGGAATGAACTCCGACTGTGTTTCCTCAGTACTAGGGAATAAAATACTGAAGATGTGAATTTGACTCTCTGCGTCTCTCCCTGGGAACAGTTGAGGTAGTCACTGAACATCCTGGAGACTTAGAGACCTTATCTGCAAAAGGGAGCTGAAATCTTACCTCCCAAAGATGTTGTGCATGTGAAATGTGGCATCTGCTGACTCTTCGTATTAGCAAGGGTGTCTTAGAAATGAGGGTCTTTGCTCCCCAAACGCCAATGTGGTTTCTGACTTCTTTAAGTCTACTAGGATCTCCCAAATTCTCTAATCAAAAGTGATATAAATTTGCTTGAATTTTCACAAGGTAAGGTAGAAGTGTCCCTCTGAGTCTGCAGGAAGACTGGAGCAGAGTATAAAAATAATTGTTAAGTCAAGAACAATGACAGCTATGTTATTATGAGCAACGGCCTGGTGTTTGAGATGCACTGTGGTTTGATTGCTCTGCCTTAGGTGACTTGTGTGTGTGTGTACCAAGGTGAATAACTGAGTTGAAAAAAATATATTCCTAAAGTTATATCTTCTTTGTTTTTGTTGAAATAGTCTATCAAAGAAGGGACACGATGCCACAATGTGCTTCAAGGTCTGCCTCTACCATGAACAGGTCAGAGGACCCATGTCAAGTTCCTTCAACTCTCCAAATCTTTCTCTTGTGGGGTGAAAGAATGAGAACCTCCATCTCACAGGGTTATGACAATGACAAATGGAAAGATGATACACTGCAAAAGTGATGGGTTATGACTATTGCACTCTTGCTAATATTAGATATACTCTAACATGGCAAACATTTCTTTGAATGCAGACCAGAGTTTAAAAAGTGTTATTACTATGTTTTCTCATTTATGGTCATAAGTAGAATTGCTTATGGTGATAAAACATGAAATTTGTGCTGTAGATCAGACTCAAAATCTTATCTGAGAGTCCCCGGAGCCTGTCAGTCAGGTGTGCCCTAACTTCTCATTGGCAGGGACAGAGGAGAGGAAACAGCAAGTCCAGATCTGTACTTCCCTTCAGCTTTTTTTCTTAGGCACTTGGTCCTCCATTGCAGATGCCTAGAGGAAGGTTTACAAGAGAACTGAGAAATTCTTTCTGTGTCTTGAGAAAGTTTTTTTTTTTTTTTTTTGTGGGTGGGGGCTTTATAGGCCAACATGAAATCCAAAAAAAAAAGTACTTTTATGAAAGCTATCCATCAAATGTCAAGGATAATAATCAATTTTCTGTCACAATGAACTGATAAAAGCTTTCAGTAATAATGTCATGGGGGGAAAAATTTGTGTTGGAACTCAAAACGCACAGCCCTGATATCAAACGAATTCATAAAAGCTCAATGCTGCTGTAGCCCTTGGAGGCATGACAAAATACAATTTCTCATCCACAGGATATGGAATAATTCCCCCTTTTTTATTTTTACACTGAGAAAAGCAAAAGGAAATCTGAATTTAAAAAACAAATATATTACACAATCCTGCTTTTGCAGGTGAACATTAGTGATCATTTTGGCCGCTAATATCAGAAACCGTTCTGGTGATTTCTCTCACATCATGCAAATGGCTGCATAATGCCTGCTCCTCTTGGAATGTACAATCAAATCAGCATTCTAATGCTACAAGCTGGTGATGAGCTTGGGAATAAATATGCAGGAGCGCATAAAAAAAAATCAAGGCAATCAAGAGGAGTCAGCGTCCTCGCTCGGACTATAAATCTTTGTCTATTTCAATCGTAGGGCTGGCCGAATCAGTGTAAAATTCCAGCGGGGATGTCATCAATTTCTGTTAACCTCTCTATTCCTCTTTGTGTTGGCTCTGGGGTGATGGATTGATTTTGTCACTTCTGTTCGGTTCACAGTATGTTAACATGGAAGGGTGCAGGCAGGTTAGGAGGAAAGGTTACTGCCGTCCCAGCCTCGGCCTCCACGTACTCTCTTCTGTAGGATCCTGAGTACTTTTCTGTCTGGGGAACCAGGTTTCTCCTGGTCCCAGGATGCTCAGCTCAAAGACCGCATGTTGGCTGGTCTAGTGCTGAATCATAGGTCACTCTCTGGAAGTAAAAACAGGTCTATCGATTGAGTTTCCAGAGAGACAGCTGGCAGAGCATTAAAACCATGGAAGGAAAGAACCAGGAACCTAGGATCCTGGGCTCCTGGGAGTGCACAGACTCTGAGTCATTGGCTGATTAGGGTGTAGCTGTGTTTTACTGTATCTGTGGTTACTTTTTCCCTCAACCAGAATGTTATAGTTCTCTTCAACAATTCCAATAGAGTGTTGAAGGTCTTCATTTCCCTTAAAAGTGCATTTTAACACCCTACAAGGTATGGCTTGCCCAAAATACGTGAACATCCACCAGGAAGCCTAGAAGCTAACCCTGTATTCTCACAAGAAACACATATACTTAGGGGTATTTATCCAAAAAACTAAAAATAAAAATCAGAGGCCTGAAGGGATATTAGCACTCCCATGTTCATTGCAGCACTATTTATAATAACCAAAATGTGGACACACCCTGTTTACCAATGGATGAATGGATAAGGAAAATGAAGCATATACAAACAATGGAATATGATAAAGCCTTAAAAACGGAAATCCTGCAACATGAAACAACAAGGATGAGCTGTAAGGACATTATGCTAACTGAAATAAGTCCATCACTGAAGGACACTCACTGCATGATTCCATTTATGTGAGAAATCTGAAATAATCAAATTAATAGACTGAAAGAATGGAATGAGAGGCTGGGGGATGGGGACACAGAGTGTTGCTAACCAACAGAATAAGTTGTAGTTAAGCAAGATCAATAAGTTCTAGAGCTCTGATGTACAACATTGGCCCTATAATTAGCAATGTTGTATTGTACACTTAAAACCTTGTTAGGAGGGTTGATCTCACATTAAGTGTTCTTACTATAATAAAATTAAAAAATGTTTAAACAAGAAAAAATGAAAACAAAATAAAACCAAAAAAAGTGCAGGGTGGGTAATTTTTGTTCTTGTTGTTGTCTTCACTGTTTATAATACACAGCTTATGTTATATGTTATCCAGTATACTAGATGCTAACTATATATGGCTAATTAAATTTTAAATCCATTAAGGTTAAATAAAAATTAAAACTTCAGTTCTGTAGTCTCACTAGGCAAATTTTTAAGCACTTAATAGTCACCTGTGGCTCATGGCTTCTGTATTAGACAGTATAGACAATGAACATTCCCCTCATCATAGAACATTTTCTAGGACAGAGCTGGCTTAGATTGCATTAATCTAAGTGGGTTTATGCCTTTCAAAGCAGTCACCAGGGGAAGGCAGATACTTATTTCAATAAGTTTTCCATTGTTAAAGCATGGAAGCTTAGTTATGCAGCTATTAATCAAAGATGAGGCATGCTCATAGGTGATGGCTTACTTGGAAATTGACTAAAGGAATTCCAAAGAAGTTTCAAGCTTGTTTTGAGTGATGGCAAAATTATTGAAATAAATATGATAGAAAGAGCCTCTGGGCCTGTGCTTCAAATTCATCTGGAATCCAGATACAAATCTGACACTTTCTAGTGCTGAGACTTTGGAAATTTTATTGAACTACCCTGGCTTTCAACTTTCTTCTGCACAACACACTAAATAATAATATCTACTTCATAAGTTCTTTTTTTTCTTGACATTTAAATGAGGTAACATTGTGAAGAAGTCCAACAGGTTGCATCAAACAGAGTAGGAGCTTAAAACATTTGTTCACATGACCTTTAAAATTCTGCAGGTACAAGATCTTCAAAAGGTCTTTGAAATAGTAGATAATAAAAGCATGAGTAAATGACACTTTTAAAATCACTAGAAGGCAAAACCAAGCACAAACTACCCACAATTAGGATAGTGGTGGTTATTATTACTTTTAGTTTGGGGGTTTGCTAGTGCAGGTGGATGATCTCCTGGTTCATACTCATACCCCACTACTTAACTGCCTGAGTCTTTCTGGATTCCCAGGACCTCCCTTTGTAAGATTAGCTCTCCATGAAATGGCAAATCAGCTGTAATGTCCGCTGAACATGCACTGTCAGGCTCTGCCCTCAATTTGAGTTGGTGGAGTTGGTGATGTCAGTGGAGGGTCATTTTCCAAGCCTGGGACCCCAGGTGGACACACTGCTCAGGTTGTCTATAGTTCCATCCCCTGTTATCTTTTATTTCTCATCAGAACGGGGACCCTGTGTGTGAAGGGTGAGCCTTTGAGCAAAGCCTTCCTCAATTATTGAAGTGCCTTAGCTTTCCATCCTGACCTCTGCACCTGCAGATCCTCACCTTCAAAGAGCCAGGGTATTACTCTGGACCCCAGAATATGGCCAAGGTTGGAGTGTTGGTGTCCTGCAAAGGCTTAAAGCCTAGGAGTCTACTCTGTTTCATTCTATCAACATTCCATCTCTGGACAGTCTGCTCAGGTTGTGTCTCAAACTCATTATTTTGCACATAGCAAGTACCATATAAATATTTGATAAATGATAAGTAAATGTGGATGACCTTTACACGTTAACATATTCATACAACATAAGGTATTACCAGTGTCAAGGAGACTGGTTTGCTTAACCAAATAGCAGCATCATTTTATGGGTGTATTTAAGACTCATCAATTAATTAGTTGATCAATTAGTTAAAAACTTAATGCCAGTGGCAAGATATATGGAATAAAAATGATTAAAAGAAAATAAACAGAAAGGAAGAAAAGAAAAATCATGTCAGTATTTTGACCAATACTGTTATTCACTAAGATGAATAACATTTAGTGCAATTTCATTGCATTTACACTATGGGTCAGAGTATTTTGCTGTATTATTTCTATACCTCAGAACCTACTTAGTTTTTAAGCCAACCAATACACAGAGAAGTTAACGTATTTGCTTAAGGTCATTCAGTGAATACAAGATTCTGGATATTAACACCAGGTCTCCTTCTCCACTACATAGGGCTGCTACAATAAAATTCAGTTCGTTGAACATTAAAATTTAGGAAAATTTCGAAATACCCAAGGCTGGTGATTTCCATGATTTGACAAAGTATCCTGTTTAAAGATATGTAGAAGTTTATAAAATAAAGATCTGCAAAATACCATGTTTACCCATACATAATGCTGTCGTTTTTCTCCAAAGCTTTGATGGAAAAATAAGGGTGCACATTATATATAAGTAATGTGGCTCAGGAGCATGGGAGCCCAGCAGATCTCCAAGGATCACTGTGCCCTCCCATTTGGGCCCAATAGGCACATGGGGTTCTAGTCTGGGGGGGATCCAGAATCTGGTGGGAGTATCCTGGAGTGGGTTCTGGCAAGTGCCACTATTGAGGGAGGGTTTGTGGTGGGGCTGGCAAGGTAGGCTGTGGCTGTATGCATTGAGGGATGAAGCCTGAGGCCTAGCCATTTGGAGAGGACGAGGAGGCCCTGCACAGGCCCCAGGGGCCTGCCTGTATGCCCTTGGGCCAAGTGGCCTCAGAAGTCCCTGCCCTGGTAAACACACACATGGACATCCTGGCTGTGTCCCCTGAGGTGGCAGGGAGGGAGGGAGAGAAGGGATAGCTTTCTCAGAGCAGGTGGCTGTGGGAGGGTGGTGCAATCCGCATGTTTACCAGGGGAATGTTAGCCTATGGCAGATGTATCTCTACTGGCTGAGAGCAAGCTGACTTCTCAAGGAGCTGTTCCCTGAAAGTTTGGGCAAAAAAATATGGGTATGTATTATACACAGGAATTCATTATACACAGTAAAATATGATAAACTCCTTTAGCTGATGTTTATTGTCCATTACCCCAAATGATGCAGAGAGCCTTTGGTATGTCTGGGAAAAATTAATAGTTATAGTTTAAAAACAACTCAGTGTGATATAAACGTGTCAACCGGTCTGTGAAACTAGTGTATGATGCCCCATGATCATATCAATGTACACAGCTATGATTTAATAAAAAAAAACAAAGCAAAACAAAACAAAAAAAACTCACTAGTATTGCTTTGCAGGGAAGCTCCGTGATGTGGTAAAAGCACAAAGCCACAGCTTGCCCCCAGTGGAATCTCTGCTCTGCCCTTGACAAGCTCCATGACCTTGGGCAAGCAATTTTCTGCCACTAAGATCTTAGTTTCCTCATCTATAAAATAGGGATCTTGGTATCTGTCTCAAGGGGCTACTGTGGAAGTTAAATCTGGTAATCTGTGTGAAGCACTTATCACAGTGCTTACTAGGGTTCAACCACCAGCACCTATTAATGTTTGCCTGGTAACTGGTGCTTTCACAATGCATCATAATGCATGGAGCTTTTCCATACTCATGATTTCACTTAGTCTTGCCTTGCTTGAGTCAGACACTGT
The DNA here is from genome assembly GCA_963574355.1 of Loris lydekkerianus. Classification (NCBI taxonomy): domain Eukaryota; kingdom Metazoa; phylum Chordata; class Mammalia; order Primates; family Lorisidae; genus Loris; species Loris lydekkerianus. Next base: position 15,921 of record CAUYPK010007441.1, on the reverse strand, counting down.
ACTGAGATTACAATGCCCATTTTTGTTGATGAGGAAGCTTAGTTTCACAAAGATCCTCATGACCACACAGCTAGAAGGCTGCACAGTCTAGGGGATTTCAAAACTATAGTATTTAGAACATAGTTGGCCTAGAAAAGTTCAATTTTAAAGAGAAGGTTTAACACATAAATTTAAATAAGATATTGACCTTGCTAGAGAGACCAAATTTATAGTCTAGTCAAAACTCTTCTTTGATACACACACAGAGTTAGACGGTTACTTTCAAGGATTTAGAATGTGGTGGTAATGCAAAAATAGGGAAAGACCAAGTTATGGTCAGAGATAAGTGAGAGACATATCCATCCAAGTATCTTCCGAGTTGTAAGTTCCATGAGCTCAGGGGCAGGACTGTGTTGTTTGCTTTATGGGGGGGAGGAGGAGAAATACCTAGTAGAATGCTTGGTATGACATAAGTTTTTGTGATCAGTGGATTGAAGAATAAGGGAAAATTTTTATGGAGAAATTTATAAATCCAGAAAGGTAGTTGCTCCAACTAGTTCAGTGGTTCTCAATAAAACTGTGATAAAATTACTCTTAGAAGTCTTTACAAACTCGAGTGCATGGACCCCTTCACAGACCAATAGAATTGGAATCTCTCGACATGGGGCTTGAGTAGGAGTATTTTAAAGAATTTCTCATGTTCAACCAGAATTGACAGCCATTGATCTAATACCACCCTTTAATTTTAAATATAGCACCAGTGGGGGTCCATGAGCTGAAAGGACTTACCCAAGGATACAGTGTACATCAGAGGTGCTGCTGAAACACCTTGTGCCCTTGTGGATGTGTGTCTGTGATTTCTTGTATGTTGTATCTTTACACATGGGCATATATATGGTTCTTGTGTTTTTGAGAGTCATTCTTCATTTGTTCTCTTTTATCCCTTACCCCTATAAGCCTCACTTCTAGAATTTTCTCCTTTTAAAAGCATCCATTGACTTCTTAAATCTACAAGCTGAGTGATCTTTCTCCACTTACAACCCTCTAAGTTCCCCAAAGCATATGGATCACACTGTACTGTGCTCCTCATGAAGGAGGAATTATAGGGTGAGCCCATGAAGGGCAGAAGGGATGTCTCCTTTAGCTACTTGTCTCCAGGGCTTGATACATAAACTCAATTAATAGATAATGAATAAACGTAGGCCAGTTGTTTTACACATATAAAAGTGATTTGTATGTATATATGCATATTTGCATAAGTATATATCATTTATGTAGGACCTAGTTAAAGAATACATTTTCAATGTACATATGATTAAGTGTAAGTGAGATAATTTAATTTAATTTGACAGAATCTATTGAGCACTTATTATATCTAAAGCAGTTTATAAAAACAGAAAATTAACAGTGAGTAGGACACAGTCTCTGACCTTACTAGAACTCACAGGCTAATGGGTCAGGCTTCCTAATTATAACACAGTTCATTCTTCAGAGTGTGTTAGCTATGTTGACAAGTCAACAAGTGATGCTCTCAGGGAGAAAAGCTGAGCTGAAAACACCTGGAGCAATGAAACTTTAGTTCAAGGATTCTTAAATTTTCTTAGAAGGGGAAGTTATAGTTCTCTTTCAGACCTTGATGAAAGCTATGGCTATTGTTCCCAGAAAATGTACACAAGGGGTATCATTTGGAAATCCATTGAAGATCATTCGTGGACCCTTTGGCCACTCACAAAGAATAAGATAATTGTTTCTGGTCATTATCTCACCATAGCTGCCCAGCCTTGAGTTTATGTTCCAGGTACTAAGCCAAGGGTTTTCCCATTCAATACAAGTTAGCAATCCAGACATTTCTTACCTTCACCTTGCAAGGGCTGTGAAGATCAAGGAGGGTCATTCCCTGCAGAGCCATCAGGAAGCATACACCCACCTGAGTTTCTTCCTGATGTGACTGTGACTTGGTACTTGATCTGGACAGGAAAACTCTGGAGCATCACTGGCCAGATACAAGTTTAACCACTACCCTGGCCACTTAAGGAAGCAAATTTCCATTTTTATGATGGGTACAATGACTTCCTCATTTGGGACTGGTGTATAAATGAATTTCTCATTGCCCTAAATGTGGACTCTATTTTTGCTATAGCATCATTCACTAGCTCCTTGGATAAAGCAACTCATAAGAAATATTTATTAATTATTTTTCCCTCAATATTATTTAATGTGGTGTTTTTCAAATTTTAAGATCTCACCTTACACACTTAAAAATATTGAGTTTGCAGAGACCTTTTCTTGTGAGTTATATCTATTAGTATTTTTACCATATTAGAAATAAAAACAAATGTTTAGAATTCCTATCTATTAATATATTAAAATTTATTTTAAATCCACTACTTGAAAATGAAAACAAGATGTTTATAATGAAAAACAATGAAATATCCTCCCCCAAACATCACCTAGAACAATAGCATTGATTTACATTTCTGCAAATCTCTTTCATGCCTAACTTGACAGAAGACAACTGGATTCTCTTTTCTGCTTCTGCGTTCAGATAGGCCTGTCGTGATAGGCCATTTTAATTTAAGTATATAAGAAAATACAGCTTCATAGAGTTGTGCAGAGTTGTAGAGTTGTAAATGGGAGGAATGTTATAATAGCTCTTTCAGATACTTTGGAACATCCTTCTTTGATACTACACCAAAACTCAACAAGTGGTACCTTCTTAAAGGTTAGTTGTAGCATGAAATCTGAAACCATATCTATGAGCTTTCCATGCTTTTGGAAATCGCTTGATCTGTTTTGAACTTTAAATATAATTAAGGATAGACTCACACATGATTTTCTAACATCATACATTTGTCATTTGGAAAAGACACTATTAGTTCACTGACTTGTGCAGATCTTCCAAATGCTGTGCATTTCTTTATTCGTTACCCCCAAATCACCTTCATTAATATCCCCACTGATTTCATGAAAAAAATCTTTCAGGATTAGAAAGCTGTTAGGCTCATCACAGGAGATATGAGATCACCAAAATTCCAATTTTAACTTGAAATCTCTAATTTTATTATTGGCAAAAGTGCACCCAGTTGTTTTCCAGGGCTTTCAGAACCTGAAAGTATTTACTTAACATACTTTTTAAATATTCTCATAAAAAATTATCATTAAAAGCCATGTTCTATTTGATTGATTGATTTAAAAGAAAAGTCTGCTTGTGAACTAATCAGCAAAAATTGAAAGTTAATAGCAATAAAAATAGTTGAACTGAGGTGACCAAAATCCTCTACAGGCAAAGGTCCAAGAGAGCACACAGCAGTCTACCAATCCAACTCTACCACATTGGACTAGTCACAAAGAAGTAAAAAAATGAAGCTCTCTTTATTAATTTTCAAAAAATGTGTCTGCCAAACCCCAATCTGAAAGATAATGGTTTGTCTATAAGTTGTTGTTTCAAGTAAAAATAGTACTCTAAGAAAAAGTCACCAGTTTAGCTCCCAACTCAAACAATGACATACACATCTTTCTCGAGACCATTGTATGTCAGTGTGAGCTGAAGGGCTTTATGTATATTTTCCACCTCATCCATCAGAATGACACAATGGCTTAATGCTAGGAAGAACAATGGCACCCAAAGATGTTCAAGTTCTATCTCCAGAACTGGTGGACATTACCTGAGATGGCAAAAGAGGCGTGGTGGATGAAATTAAATCAAGGACCCTAAGATGGAACCGTCTTGGATTATCTAGGTGGACCTAGTTTAATCACATCAGTCTTTATAAATAGAGAATTTTTAATGGCTATGTTCAGAGCAGAGAGGGAGATGTAACCATAGAATAAAGACCCAGAGGATTCAGCTTTGAAGATGGAAGGCCACCAGCCAAGAAATGCAATCTGGCTCAAAAGATGAAAAGGCCAGGAAATAGATTCTTCCCCAGAGATTCCAGGCAGAAATTAGCCTTGCCAACCTCTTGATTCAAATTGCAAGGTGAGATGGTGTCACATTACTTTTTCTATTTTTTTAAATTAAATCATAGCTGCATACATTAATGAAATCATGAGGTACATTGTACTGGCTTTATATACCATTTGACCTATAGAACTATGAGATAAATAAGTGTGTGTTGTTTTAAGCCCCTGTGGTAGTTTTCATGGTAGTGATAGAAAACAAACATAGACCTATACCACCAGATCAAGATACAACAACATTAATAATTTTTACTATTTCATCAAAGATGCTTCTAAGTAAACCTGACAACAAAGATAAAGACTTCCAAGAGAGTTTGGTGCCACTGCCTGGACTGGTGGTAAGACTCTAGGAGTCCTATGCTTTATGTCATTAGTGCAAATGTCAAAACAGTGTAAAAGCAAGTAGCATGTTGGTGTGACTATAAAGTTGTTTAGACTTCATTTTTTAGAGTAAAAATGTCTTGCAGACCTCCAGAGTCTGTGGACAACACATTAACTGATACAAGTTGTACAAGCATTTTTCAAAGCATCCTGAAAGTTTTACCATTCACCACATGTTAAATGTGTAAACTACATAAGCAGTAAACTCAATAGTTGTGGGTATCAGCAAGCTAAGGCAAGATGGAAATGTGGGGATCTCGTATTTCATTTCTAGAGAATTTTCTTGATTATATTTAGATAAAAGCAGCTACATTGCTGGAAAAATTTCAGCACAACTTTGGATTTTAACACAACAATAACCTTCTGTACATAAGCATTTTCAGTGATTTAATTTTGGTTTATCTCTATCTAACATATCCCAGCACTTATTGATTGAAGTAAAATGGAAACATAAATACATACATCCTTCCATTTCAATATGTATTTCCATCCATTTCAATCAAGTTATTCACTTACTTTCTTACTCAGAGAATAAAAGTGATGATGAAATCAATGAAGTTTTCCCATGTGGGTAAACTCTTTTTTGGTGAGCAAATTCAAACCCCATCCAAACTGGAATAACTTGGAGCTAAAAATGTACACTGTGGGCTTTCAGAACCTGAAGGTGTGCATTTAAAACGTTTTTAAGGATTATTAAGAGACATATTCTATTTGATTGATTGATTTTGAAAAAAAAAATAATAAATCTGCCAGTGAACTAATTTAGCAATAGTTGAAAGTTAACAGCAATAAAGATGGTTGGACAGAGGAAGCTAAAACCTTCTTTGGGCAAAGATTAAAGAGGGTATGCATCATCCTACCAACCTGACTTAATAGCATTGGGTTAGACACAATAGATAGATCCTTTATTTCTGATTTCCAAAGGAAGGACTGAATGATTTAGCTGAAGAAAGAAAAAGCATTCAGTTTGAGATTACACATGGAAATTTATGACCTTGGTTCCCAATATCGAATATTTTTAATTGTGATTTTCTTTTATACATATAATTTTAATTAATAACCTGATGTCTTCTTAAGTGGGTGGTTCATGAACTCTGACAAGCCATTTGTTTTCTAAGGACTCTCAGGAATGCATGGCTATGGTAATATCAAGACAGAGGCAGAGAAAGTGCTGAATTTCTCTTCACAGTGGAGGGTGGGTCAGTTAGGATCCCTCACAGAAAACACAAGTAACAGGAGGCAGCAAAAATCAAAGCTGAGTAATTAGGGAGAGAAGAGGCCTTTTTATAATGCTTCAGAGAAAAGGGGATTTTGACAAATAGACATATTTGATGGGTCTTTTCTTTTTTAAGTTTATTATTGGGTATGAGAGCTTCGGCAAAATCTGCAGACCTCCTTAATGTCTTTGGTGCAAATGAAATCCTTCTGAGGAACAGGAATAGATTTATGAACTCTGCTCCAAAATTAGCATGTGCAACCAAGAACAGTGAGATCTGACGGCCTGTAACATGCAGTTACAGACAACCTCTGTGAAGCACTTGCTAAGCTGGGTGCACATTATATGTTTCCTAATTGGGAATCAATAAAGTTTATTTGAAAACAAGGAAGTGACTTTGATTTTCATGAATAGAGACAAGAACTGGAACCAGAAGTAGTGGGGTTACTTTGGTGCTTGGCTGAGGGTAGGCCGGGGACAGGTCTTACCCAACAAGTCAGAGTTCCATCAGAGTTCAATCCCTGACCTTACCAGCAAGGGGAAAGTGGGAGAGAACAATTCTATTTTTGTCATCCTGGTATTTAAATAAAAATACAGAAATAATGATTCCATTTCTGAGTGTGTATTATCCACCCACTCTATTAAGACACATTCTAGTCCTTTTCTCTCAAAAGCAGTTCTGTTTTACAGAGCAGGAAATATACATCCGAGATTAAGTAATTTGATTCAATACCAAGACCAGTAATTGTTTCTGGTAAATATTTCTCCTCTATTTCCTGATATTTGACAATGTCTCTGAAAACCATGAAAGTGAGTGCTAACGCGTCCTGCCATATAATGTGGATTATGGCCCTGGCATGTTGAAAATGTCACTGTGTCTATGGTCTATACTGTGTCTCTTCTGAGTAAGTATTCCTGGCTATTAGCAGCAGTAACCACAAAGAAATGTGTACACCACAAGAGGCTGGAGGGTCAGAAGCAAGCAGGAGCTGGAGGGTGGTGTCCCAAGGACAGGGAAGCCCCACTCATGGGTGGATAATTCTTCAGGTGTCAGTTTACATCACTTTGTTTGGGTATTTCCTGATCCCAGTCCTCCTTCAATGTCTACCACCCCTCTAGCATTAGGGAAGTCTCAGCTCTTGAGACAACTCTTAAAGAAGGATTTCAGCTGGTAGAAATGAATACAAGGGATTTTTTTTTTTTTATAAGGAACATTAGGGAAAACAGTCAGAAAAATTTGGATTCATTGTGACAACAACACAATTTCCCAGCTTAACTCTACTGTAGAAAATAATTAAGGCACACAGGTCTATATAGATTAAAATGTACTGGTGTGGCTGATCTGGTGGTTGACTATTTATAAACTTGTTAAAATAGCTTTGTAGTAGTGCACACACTCCCATGTCCTAGGAGCCCTGGGCCCTCTCCAGAACTCCCCCTGAGACTCCAACCTCTTTGACCAAATAACTGCAGGGACAATTCAGGTCCCCACCTCTGCATAAGGCCAGAGACTTATCTGCATGGCCAGGCCCTATTGGTGACACATCTACTCCATGCAAGGTGTGTTTTATGCAAGCTGGTGAAAGGGTAATTTATATTATTGGAAAGTGCATATTCCTAAATCTCTCAGGTGTAGGTTGGAGTGTGAGGTCCCAGAATGTGAGCAGTGAGAGTTCATACTATGGGGAGGAGGACGATTGATGGCAAGTTAGTCTCCACTTTCAGGAGAAGACAATCCAGACACATATTTATGGAATAGAGCATTTGTGAGCCACCAAGGTATATGTGACACAAATGTCTTCTTGGGGCAGTCAGCCAAGTAAATGTGCTGGAAGTCATGGAGTGTACATCCAGTCCTCTGATCTGTGATTTCCTCCTCTTTCTCCTTTGTGGCTTGGGACCCCTTGCTTGTTCCTCAGTCCTTCTTGTGGATTTCTGCTGGCGCTGACCCCTCTGTTTGCAGTGATGCACCTACCACTCCCTGCTAGACACTTCTGACTTTTTGAGGATCTTTATTCATCCAGCTCCCACTCAGCACACAGTACAATGCAACTCTGAGGAGCTCGAAAATTTCTCTGGGATGAGATCTGCTCTCTGTCCTCAGGAAATGTCCATCTCAATGGGCCAGCTGGGATGTACACCAAACAATGAGCCAGTAGTGGGTAATGAATATTGAGGAGACATATCCTGGGGACGCCAGGGCATGCCTATGAGAGAAAGGTCTGCTTAGGCTCAGCTTTTATTTAAGGCCAGTGTTAAAGTCTTATTTTTAAGTGCTCAGTTGAATATTTGTCATACTCAGAAAAATTTCAAACCAGCTGTGCATCAAATTCAGGCAGCCTCTTTCACTTCATGTGGATGGCAGCCTCTAAAACGGAGCCCACATGTGCCTGCCTGAATTCATGCCTACACAGCAAGCATGGGCTGTGTATGTGAAACCCTTGTGTTTGTCTTAACCCCCAACTTCCTTCCACTTGGTTCCTGGTTTATATTTCTGTAACCTATCCCTTATACTTGTGTAGACTGCCTTTTCTGGACTTAGTCCTTGCCACTTTCTAATCCTGCTTCTCTGTGTCCCAAACTGCCTTCAGATAATACAAGTACCTGCCACAGGCTCTGAGAGCCCAGTCCTCATCTCAACCCCCGTGTGTTACGAGAAAGGGAACAAGGAACAATGTGGATGAGACAAGCTTGGCCACTGACCATGGGGCCTTTCTTGTCCAGTGCTGTGGCTCTCCATTTCTAGAACAATACCTAATGCTGAATGTGGAATAAATAAATAGAAGAAAGTACACAGAGATGGGGTAAGCTTACTAGGAGCTAAAACAAAAGAAAAGTTCATGAGTAGTTGCTCGGTACAGTCTTAGGTTGACAACTTGGTAACAGCGTGAAAACAAATTAAGCCAAAGAAATCCCTCCCCTGAGAGGCTTCATTACCTTTCCCATCTAGGTGTGGATGCCATTAAGGCAAATTATTGCCTCTCAAATATTTTTAGCTCGATGCCCATTTCCGTCTGCATTTGCCTTAGAGGTACATGTTTTCAACTGAGTAATAGGACATACAAATTAAATGCAATTTCAAATTCAAACCTGTACAAGTGTCACTTACCAAGTTTCCCCCCACCACCACAGTCCCAGGGGGCTGCCCATAGCACTGTTGGAAAGTGTATTACTGTACTTCCTTCCCATTATTTAGTCCAAGAAATTCTTATTAAAATAAAAGCCAGAAATAAGGTTAATATTTTATGCGCTGTACAACCACAGCACCTGTTTGGCCCTTAATAAATAGATTTATTTCTCATATCCTTCTCATTTATGTTATTTTTTATTTTATAATGCGCACCCTGACATATGCATACGTATAAACACGAACCTAGGACATTTCAAGATTAAAAGGCAGCATGTCTGGTAAGCATTTTAAAAATTAAAAGGGCCTATAGTATTAATAATTCAGAATTCTCGCTGGATCCTGATCCCTAAGAACCTAGTACGATGGCCTTAAACTCAACTGAGGCATCAACCAGGTGGCCTAGGTGGATTTGCACAGGGAATCGTCATCAGCTGACACTGCTACTGTGACTCTACTTTCTCTTGGTGGCTTGCCCTCTCATCCTGGCTACCTGAAACTCTGGCCAGCCCCCTCCCATTCTGGTTCCAGTTATATAGACTCCAGATTCACCACTGTATCACTTGGTACAGCCTGGAAGGTGCTGATTCTTTTAGTAGAACCTGAGATTCTTCATGGGAGAAACTGTGATGACTTGTCTCTACTTTCCCCAGGATAACATGGTGCCTGGTGTCAGGTTGGCACCAAGTATAGGGGGTACTGTTGAGATCTGCTTGGACTTAGAATTCTCCTGCTGCCTGAACCTTGGCTTTTCCCATTGAAGGATTCTTTGCATCTCCCACAATGCCCACACAAAGGCAAGATCTGTGCTTATTGCCCAGTATCTAGATATCTACTTCTGTTCTCCTGGTATCTAACTGCTAAAGGCACCTCATTTTTAATTTTTATTTTTCAGCCAAACACAAGAAGACTTTGGACTTTTAAGAAGTGGAGATTTAGATTGATGTCCAAGTTGCTGTAGGTACATTAGTCAACCCCTTCAAACCCATTTACTCACCTGGAAAATTAAGAGATAGGGTTAAATGATAGAACTTGTCTCTCCTTGTTATTTGACTCTCTTATTTCTGATTCCATAAGAATTGGGATATATACTATTAATGCAAACCCAATTACAATAGCAATATTTAGAGAGTTTCTATCTGAAACCTAGGGTTATACAGGGTAATCTTTCTGTTCAATATTTGGATGAAGATCTTTAATACTGTAAAATGATTTCCTTGAAAAGTACTTGCTTTCCAACTTGGAAAGACAAGCCACAGTCTTGGAAGGCAAACCATGTACTCACTGAACTAGGAGACTCAGGAAATGTTTACAGGGATCCTGGGAAGCCACTAGGCTCCAGGTTTACCAGACAATGTAGCAAAACCATAATGATTTAAAAGGGAAAAAAAGAAAGCAACTCATTCACGCATTCATTCATTCATTCATTCATTCAAATGTGCTCATTAAAAATCTGGTCTGTGCTACAGATTCCTGTGGCATAAGCTCAGCCAGAACACTTAGAAAGGAGAACAAAAAAAAAAAAAAAAAAGAAGTGCAAGGCTGCTTCCCACCTTGGAAGAAATATGCACGTGTGGAGGGGTGTTCTTTAAACTTTTTATCTCTGCACATGCAACTTCCTATATACTTTCAAAGATGGCAGACACATGATTAGAATTCTGCTTTGATTATTTCATATTAACAGCATAAGCATTTTCCATGTTATAGTACAGTTTCAATAGTTATTTCACTCTACTAGAATTTAATTATTCTTTGTTCTGATTGATAAGGCTTTCCTTATTCTCTTTATTTTATTACAAGTAACACGTCAGTGAGTGTAACTTCTAATTGTTTTTAGATTATTTGATTTGAGTAAATCTCCCAAAATATTGAAATGTTAGAACTATCTTTGTTATTAATAATCAGTTTTTTAAGGAAGTATTGATTAATTCCTTTCCAGAGAAGATAAAGCTGGACATCTTAAGCTTTCTTAGCTCTCTGCTTCTCTTTCCTCCATGGATTTGCTTAGGCCCATTATAATGGGATGTTGTCCAAGTGGAGGTGACGTGCATACGGTTCTGCCATGACCATTCCCCTCATTGTTTGGCCAGAGTTCTTTAGTTAAATGGATTCCTTACTTGCTTTCTATTGTTTTACCTAAGATTTCTCCTATCTGAATATATTATTTTTATTCTTTTCTTGTCTCAATAGGTTTCATCATTGAGTTTTTCAAGAGGTGTACTTTGCTTCTATCTTCCCTGAGTTTTCTTGTGTTTGAGAAGATCATATATTTTAATGCTTTTCACTTGACTAACTACTATGAGTTGTTATTGGTTTTGAGTACACACTGCATTGATAGGAGATAATAAAGAAGATTAGATATCTTCTTAAGATCCCAGACATTGGAGGCAACATTTGCCCTTAAATCTTGACTGTGCCATTGTGTGAACTTGAGCAAATAATCTGACCTCTCTGAGACTGTAGGTCCTTCACTGAAAAAATGGGGCTAATGAAACCTGCTTGCTAAGGTGACTGTGATGTATAGATAAGATGATTCATGCACAACATTTAGTATTTGGCACATAGTTAGCATTTTTTGTTGTAAAGTTATCTAGTATTTTGATTTATTACTAATATTATTGTCATCCAATTCCAAGAGCATTTCTCAATCATGTTCTATGTTCCAGTCAGTGGATTAGATGCTGGGAAGGCAAAGAAAAATAAGATAGGATCTCTGGGTTTATTATCCAGAGAAGATAAAATTTTAAGTTTGTAAGTTTGAGAACAGGGGTAAGAGAGCCATAATCACAGCCATTGTCTTAAGCTTTCAATCACGTGCTTTCTTATTCTGGCAATGGAAGATGGGTGTCACTCCACTGGTGATGCTATTTGTGTCTCTTGCTACACTATGGCACTTAGAAATGGTTGGAACTTGGGAACAGATGAGGGCTTAGCACTGATATCCTCACACAAAACAAAACAAACAACCAGAAGAAAATTTTAAAACAAGTACTTCTGGCAGAACATTTTGGCCCTAGTCCTTGCACAAAATGCTGCACAGAAACCCATAAAACTTGGGTGGGGGGCATTTGGAAGTAGAGTGAACCAAACTTGACAACCATTTAATGTTATTTTCTGGATTAAATGTGTAAACAGTTAATTTTCACAATGGGGTAGGTGAAATTCTACTAATTTATATTTTATTAAAGCATTGCACATGATGTGCTGACCTTTGTGAAGCCTAATAGAATGAGTTCTACCCCAGAAGGCACATAGCCCATTGGTGTGTTAGCTGAGAAAGACAGTGAGGTGTATTCCAGCAAAAGAGTGAGGGAAAGAGCTGGGTTTCTAAGGCCTCACAATTATAAATTTGAGGACAATCATGAGGATAATGATTAAGAAAGAGGATCAAAAGTGTTCCCTTCTCTCCACATCCATGCCAGCATCTGCAGTTTTGAGATTTCGTGATGTGGGCCATTCTCCCCGAGGTTAGATGGTATCTCAGGGTGGTTTTGATTTGCATTTCTCTAATATATAGGGATGATGAACATTTTTTCATTTTAGACTGCTGGTGGGACTGCAAACTAGTAGAACCTTTCTGGAAGGAAGTATGGAGAAACCTCAAAGCACTCAAGCTAGACTTCCCATTTGATCCTGCAATCCCATTACTGGGCATCTACCCAGAAGGGAAAAAAAATCCTTTTATTATAAGGACACTTGTACTAGACTGTTTATTGCAGCTCTACAATCGCCAAAATATGGAAACAGCCTAAATGTCCACCAACCCAGGAATGGATTAACAAGCTGTGGTATATGTATACCATGGAATACTATTCAGCCATTAAAAAAAAAAAATGGAGACTTTACATCCTTCGTATTAACCTGGATGGACGTGGAAGACATTATTGTTAATAAAGCATCACAAGAATGGAGAAGAATGAATCCTATGTACTCAATTTTGATATGAGGGTACATGGGGGGGGGAGGAAAAGCAGAGGGAGGGAAGGAGAAAGGGGGATGGGGCCTTGGTGTGTGCCACACCTTCTGGGGGCAAGACATGATTGCATGAGGGACTTTACCTAACAAATGCAATCAGTGTAACTTGGCTTATTGTACCCTCAATGAATCCCCAACAATAAAAAAAAAAAAGAGGATCAAAAATTCATATCACCTAGAAGTCCTAAGAGGCATTCTTGACACCTGGCATTAGGCCCTCAGTCCTCAAGACTGTTGAGGGTCTGCTGGACAAGCTGGGTTGTGTGTCATGTGTGTTTCTTCCTCCATCTGAAAGGGTTCAACCACGATGAACACCCAGAAAACACGATGATCTGGACTGAGCTTTCAGCTCCCCAAAAACCAAGTTCCCTCCAGGAGAAGGGCCATCATGGAGGGGGTCCAGGGCAGAGCAAGAATGGTGTCACTTCAGATACACATTAATTTCCAAAAAATCCTGGAACTGTTTCTTAACCTGCTCCCATATCCATCTAGGGGTTTTGGTGATCTCAGTGGGATCCTCCACCTCCAAAAACCAAGTACAACCCATGTTCCAAATTTGTCTGTGAGTTTCTGACTGATGTCCTATGAAGGATTCACTTTTCCATTTGTGCTTTGATAAATGACACACATTGACCTCTGCAGTTCATTGGAAAGTCATGGAAGCCCAAGTGATTGAAACAAGTAGAGATGAGAAACATAATCTCACCTTTCCTCACTCCAAATAAAACAGGTACTTTATGTGGAACTAGGGATATGCCTAAAATGATTAAGTAGGGCAAATATTTGCTAAATACAAAAGGGCCAATTTAACATGTATCTACCATATGATCCAGCAATCCCACTGCTGGGTACATATCCAAAAGAAAGGAAATTAGTGTGTCCAAGAGTTATCTGCCCTCCCATGTTTATTGCAGCAATAGCCAAATATGGAATAAAACTAAGTATCCATTAAGGATGAAGGGATAAAGAAAGCATAGTTTATATACACAATGGAATATTATTCAGCCATTCAAAGAATGATATCCTATTATTTTCAGCCACGTGGATGAAACTGAAAAGCATTATATTAAATGAAATAAACCAGGCACAGAAAGATAAATATTGCATGTTCCACGGAAATGAGGGAGCTAAAATAATTTATATCGTGAAAGTAGGAAGTACAGTGGTAGTTAACAGAGACTGGAAAGGGAAGGAAAGGGGAGGAGAAGGGAATGAAGAGGGGTCGATTAATGGTACAAAAAAATGCAGTTAAATAGAAGGAATAAGTTCTAGTGTTTGATAGCACAGAAGGTGAATATAGTTAACAAAAATCTATAGTATATTTCAAAAGATTTAGAAGAGAAAATGTATATCATTGAAATGTTCTCAACACATGAAAATGATAAATATTTGAAGTGATGGATATCCCAATTACCCTGATTTGTTTATTACACATTGCATATGTGTACCAAAAGACACATGTACCCCACAAATATGTACAATTGTTATGTGTCAATAGATAATCTATTTGAAATGTATTAGATCAATGTAAAAAGCCAATATTGAGTATGCTTTCATGATGTGCTTATTAATGAATCATTCACCCAATGGAGCACAGAAAGAATCTAAAGATCATTTTTGCGTCCTCTTCTCCCTAGTCACTCCTCCTCTAGCTCAGTTGCTTGCCGACTTCTGTTAGTTTTACACAGTAAAATTACTCTGAATACATCTACTTCTCTCTATTCCACCAATGTCATGGTAGACCAGGCTACCCTTGTCTCTGCAAAGCCACGAGTGGCAACGTTACTGGTCTTCTTCCTTGAGTTTTCTCAGTGGTGGTAGGTGCCCCACCCTACCATCTACAATCCACATGAATTTGATCAGGAGTCTCTACCACTTACACCCTTTGAATAGCTTTCTCTTGGTGGGACTCCAGGCCTTGGGTGATCTTAGCACCTCCCACTCTCCAGCCTCACCGTGTTCTCTCTTTTTTCTCTCTTTAAGCTCCAGCCAGTTAATTCCTTTCCCTTCCTTGAATTTGGTATGTCCCTCAGCACCTCAGCTCACCACGTGCTGTCCTTCTTCTTTCCTGTTCACCAAGTAAACTCCTATCTGTGCCAAGATCTCTTTTGACTGTTATCTTCACAGATTCCTTCATAGTCAGACTAAATAAGACACCAGGAGACTTTGATAGCAAACTATGTTTTAACTTCTACCTCTCATCCAAGGGTATGCTTTTCAATCTGTGTGATTATTTGATCAATGCCTCTTTTCTTCACTGGACAGTAAGCTTCCTCATGCCTGATATTGTATCTGACTTGTTCACTATGGTGTGCCTAATCCATAACAAAGAGCCTGGAAAATAGTTGTTCATTGAAAGTGGGTTGAGAAAAAAGAAGAGTCATTGAACTAGTTTGGTACTTAAACTGTAAGCTTATTAAATCCCATTATCTATTATAACAGATGTTTTTGAAAAAATCGTAAGGCAAGCTGATGTTCCTAGAATCAGCCTGCCCATTCCTAGATCATGTGTGTGGCACCATAACAGGCACCTAGAGTTGAACTGGGGACATTAAGAATGAGTGGTTCACTCTAAGGACTGACAAGCAAAAAAGGGGAGAAAGATTGGCAGACTTGTCCTCCATGGGAAGGGCAGCCACTGTTTCCAGTAATCACAGTACCTCTACTAAAGCAAGTATTATGTTGTTCTGTAATTATCTTTTTCCATGTTTGTTTTCACCATTAGGGTGATGATTCCTCAGGGGTCATAACTATCTGATATTAATCTCTGTGGTCCTGAAACCTTATAGAGGGCCTAGCACACAATGGTCAATAAATATTTTATGCACCAATGAATTAATAAATCAATTAATGAAAGCCAAATAACATTATTCATTGAAGTATTCTGGTTAATTTTATATATGTGTGTGTGTGTGTATGTGCGTGTATATATATATATATATATATATATATATATATATGTATGTATTTAAATATGCAAATTATATGCCATCTGTATTCGTATTGGGGCGGAGTTCAAGTCTGTGGGACTTTGTTGATTGTGGGTAAGGGTTAGGCAGTATGTGTGTGTGTGTATATATATATATATATATATATATATATATATACACACACACAATATATATATGTGTATGTGTATATATATATATATATATATATATATATTTTTTTTTTTTTTTTTTTTTTTTTTTTTTTTTTTTTAAATAGAGAGTTTGTCACTTTAAACCCCGCGGGAGTATGTAGGTGCCTCACAGCTCAAAGCAACCACCAACACCTGGGGGTG
>CAUYPK010007440.1:0-10587 GCA_963574355.1 Loris lydekkerianus | reverse complement strand
GTGTTTAATATATTATTGTTAAAATTATATGCTTTTGTGTGAGTGTTTGTCTGTTTTGGCAGGTCACTGCATGGTGTGGCTCTCTGACTCTCACAGTTTAAAATTTTGGCTCTTTGTGTCGAACTTGTTCGCCACCCCTGTGCTATTGTGTTTAACAATTGCAGAGGAGCTGGATCTCTCATTATGGGTCATCGCTGCCTCCATTTATAATGATACACATACCAAAAGGCTGCACATTCACTGAATTGACTATTGTCTCTAGTAATAGAAACATGAGACAGCAGGCAAAACCAGGTATCGGAAAAATACTAGTCTCAAAACCATATGCTTAGTTTAAAAGTTTAGTAACTTCCTCCCTCCCTTCCTTCATCTTTCCTTCCTGCCTTCTTTTGGAGGTGGTGGCAAGGTCATTGGAGAGAGCAATCATAATTGCAAAATGATTTCCACTGTTCTGTTTTCTTGTTTTGATCTTTGTGTTGACATTTAAATTAGTTTGCTATGGATGGCCATGATTATTGTGTTTTTCAAACTTTGGTATTTATTCATTTATTAGAGTTATAAGTAAAACAAAAATCTTTAGTAAAAAAGAATTCATTATAGGTAGAATGAAGTCTCAAGACAAAATAAAGCAGAATTTTTAGACAACTGTAAAGCCATAACACTACATATAAGAAATAATATTTGTGTTTGATTTTAAAAGTTGATTTTATTTATTTATATATTGAAAAAGTAATTATGGAACTATCACTGAGTGCCAGGCACTGCATTAGGCATTGGGTGTATCAGTATTAATAAGGTAAAATTTCTCTCTTAAAAAAGTACATATTCTATAGGCAGAAGACATAAAATAGACAGACAAGCATGCCAAGAGTCTGATAAGTGCTATGAAAACAAACAACAATAGGATAAGGAGAATGGTCTAGAAGGGTCCATGTAATAGCATTTTTTTTTTTTTTTTTTTTTTTTTTTTGCAGTTTTTGGCCAGGGCCGGGTTTGAACCCACCACCTCTAGTATATGGGGCCAGCGCCCCACTCCTTTGAGCAACAGGTGCCACCCTGTAATAACATTTTTTTTTTTTTAAAGGGAAAATGATGACATCAGAACAGAAATCTAAAGGAAGTAAGGAGGGAAGAGGGAAAAGAATGAGCAAAGTTCTGGCGCAAAGTGAGAAAGCTGAAACTGGAGGAGAGAAGCAGACCAGGGATAGCTGGTGTCCTAGGCAGAGATGAGGCCAAAGTGATGGTAGTGCAGGCTCAGACCATGTGGGATTTCACCGGCATAACAAAGACTTTTGATACAACTCAGTATGTGAGAGCTCCTGATAGATTTTGAGGACGAACTTTGCCTTTTATACTGTGAAATGATCTTTGTCTGAGACACAAATCTATATTTTCCACCACAAGTAGGGATATGGTAATCAATTTGCCAGTCAAAAATTTTAAACATGCTAGAAAAACCTCCAGATAGAATTTATTATTTATTAGTTATCTGTCTTCCTAAAATATTCAGACTAAATATATCATCAAAAAACATTTTTTTTTCCCTTGTCACAGTGTCGCATATGCTGGTGCTGGCAGTAGCAGATAGTAAAATTACTATTCTCATAGAATGGGCTTGATCGTTATTTGCATGATTTCCTTTATGATTCTATTAGAATGAGATTTTAGGAAAATATTCTGGTTACTAGATTATTTTCTTAATTAAAATATTATGAAAATATTCAAATTGCATTTTAGAAGTGACATACTAAGATATTGGTGGTGAAAACATTACCTTTCTGTCATTAAGTCAGAAAGGCCTTTTATCGAAGACATCTTTGGGGGTTCAGGTATTTTGCACAATGTCAAATACTCAAAATTGATTACACATTAAAACTACTATATATAAGATTTATTAAACCTACATATATATTTATAAGTTGGTCATAGTTAAATGATTTCTTATTTTACAAAGATTCTTTTTTATTATTTTTATTTGATGCATTATTTACTCCCCCAAATCATTTCGATTTATCTATAAAAAAAGATGTCTCCTTTAGATGTGATCTTATATTGGCATATAACTGATACAACGTAGGAGAAAAGAAAAAGGAAGTCAAAGCAGTTTTGCTGGCTTTGCCTTTGAGATACTATAATAAATTTAAGACTGAGGATTGAGAGTGGCAATCAGAAATTACGTGGACTCTTTTAAGCAGAGTTACATTTCATTGACACAATCCAACAGGCTAGGTAATGGAAAAAATTCATAATAACTAGTTGCTGCTATATCAGTTTTAATATTCACACTCGTTTTGAGAATTTGATATATCCCAACTCTCAAAGGTACACTTATAATTATGCTTTTGAGATGCTCAAGTGCTTTATCACAGAGAGACACTTGAACTCCAATGTGAGAAGGTTAATTATTTAGAATATCCTTGAAAACATTCTCTGGTATGAGTGGATTACATGAAGACACCTTGAAGTGACTACAGAAGTCCCAAGTAAGATAAATGTGAAAATCAATGATTTGTCTATACTTAGTCTCAGAGGACTGCTTTAGAATATTAATGATATTAGCTGCTAATCCTGTTTCCAGAAACTGTTTAAAAATCTTATTTCTCCCTCTAACAATGCTGGAGGATTGTGGCTTAAATTGAGCTAAAATTTTGAATTTCCTGACTTTTGTTATGAGATTAATCCATGGAAATTCATTTGGTGATAAATAAACATGGCTTACCTGTCATGGGGTCTTTCATATGTGATTCTGTAATTTTGAGACTGTTAAATAGTTATAACCAGGGGGTGTTATTATTTTGAATTACTTGTTAGACCACTTTTAGATTTAGACTATCCTTTATGTTATGAAAGTCTCACTAGAGGAAAGAATTTATCTAATTTCATAAGATTAAATTGAGAAGAAATTTAAGTTTCAATAGTTAACGACCTTGCCCACATATTAGATGTCCAAGAAATATTAATGAATGGATGTTCCTGGATTAAATAAATTCATTGCTAAATCCTTATTTAAATTTTTCTGGTTTAACTATAAGCTTTCTTTCTTCATTAGAGAAATTTTTTTCTAAAAATACAAAATTTGCTTTCTTTATTCTATGTAACAATAAACATTGAAGCCTGTTATTTTTCTCCTCAGACATCGTAGATTTTAATTTTTTTGTCTTCAGTGTTATCAGTGATCCGAAGAAAAGGGGTCCTTTCTCACTCTTAGGACCCCTTATCCAAGGAGTCCTGGTTCTTCTCAGAATTGCCTAGCAGTGATTACAACTTACAACTGAACTTGACTCGGCCTAGGTAGCAGCAGACTGCATGACACAACTCAGTCAGACAATGTCTTACATATTATATTACCTTCTTACAGAATCTTAATATGATTTTTTTCAGAATCTTTTTTAAAATTAAATCATAGCTATGTACATTAATGCAATTATGGGGTACAATGTGCTGGTTTTGTATACCATTTGAAATATTTTCATCAAACTGGTTAACATAGCCTTAAGCGCATTTTCTTAGTTATTGTGTTAAGACATTTATATTCTACACTTAGTAAGTTTAACATGTACCCTTGTAAAATGCACCGTAGGTGTGGTCCCACCAATTACCCTCCCTCCACCCAGCCTCCTCCCTCCCCTCCTCTTCGTCTCCCCTTCTTCTTGGGCTCTAATTGGGTTATTAGCTTTTATATGAAAGCTATAAATTGGTTTCATAGGAGGGCTGAGTACATTGGATACTTTTTCCGCCATTCCTGAGATACTTTACTAAGAAGAATATGTTACAGCTCCATCCATGTAAATATGAAAGAGGTAAAGTCTCCATCTTTCGTTAAGGCTGCATAATATCCCATGGTGTACATATACCACAATTTATTGATCCATTCATGGGTTGATGGGCACTTGGCCTTCTTCCATGACTTAGTCAGAATCTTAATATGATTTGAACAACTGAGGAGGTGCTGGGATCTCTAAAACTGAATTTTTTTTTTTTTTTTAGACAGAGTCTCACTCAGTTGTCCTGGGGTGGGGTAGAGTGCTGTGGTGTCACAGCTTGCAGCAACCTCAAACTCTGGACTCAAGCTATCCTCTTGTTTCAGCCTTCTAAGTAGCTGGGACCATACTTGCCCACCACAGTGCTCTGATAGTTTTTCTATTTTTGGTTAGAGATGGGATCTTTCTTTTCCCCAGGCTGGTCTTGAACTCTTGAGTTCAGGCAATCCACCTACCCCGAGTACTAGGATTGCAGGCATGAGCCAGCATGCCCAGCCTCCAAAACGGAATTGTGGATCTTCTCTTTCCTATGTCGGTGTTAATATGATCTAGCTCCATTGACACCTGTTTCCATGATTCTTGGTGTAACAGAAACTCCATTTCTCACCCTCTTAGAGAAAATTGTTTTGTTACTTTAGGTCTGGTGGTCATCCTGGTCAGTCATCTGTGACTACACATGGCATCTTCAAGAGGAACATTAGAGACCCACTTCTGTGGATCAGGTGCATTTCCCTGAGAAAGGGAAGTGATACTGAGTCAGGCAGTCAGCTTAGGAGCGTCTCCTGTACTCTCTAATAGGCTGTTTCTGCCCTGGGTAAAGGATCTGGAATACCTCAGCATTGAATTCCTTTCCCCTAATGTAGTGTTTACTAGATATTATAATGCAGTGGTTCTCAACCTTCCTAATGCTGTGACCTTTTAATACAGTTCCTCATGTTGTGGTGACCCCAACCATAAAATTATTTTCATTGCTACTTCATAACTGTAATTTTGCTACTGTTATGAATCATATGAATCATAACGTGATTTGTCCCCTGTGAAACGTCCCCTGTGTTTGACCCCCAAAGTGGTCGTGACCCACAGGTTGAGAACTGCTGTTATAATGGATATTTTCCTATATGACATGCCTTGCTATCCTATATAATAATTTATGTAATTAAGGTAAAGAGGGGTTTTCTAGAATCTAAGCAAACTTTGCTAAGTGTCTTCTTTTCTCCTAATGTTCTTCCAGTCTTAGCTTTTCTCTTCTTGCTACTGTATAATCTAGTATATAACTTTGTTTCTTCTGCTTAATTAAACAGATATTTATTGAATATATGCTGAATATTGGGCTAGGAAACGGGGAGGCCCATTTTAGGACTACTAATGCTATTCAGTATAAAGTTCCTTTTTCCTTTGTTGGTTTAATCTCTCCTTTTCTGGTGTTTATGTAAGGTATCAAATGCTAATTAAACGCAAACAGTGCTTTCACTTTGCCCAGATTGCATGCGTATTATTTTACTTATTCCTCTGAGACAGGCAGATCAGATGTTGTTATTCTGAAGCTCTGGGAAGTTGAATGCTTTATTTGGGTTTTCATTGCTACTAAGTGGCAGACCCAGGACACAAGTGTCTGGTGTGGACCTAGTGGTAACTTCACATTGAAGATTTTGGTTTCAATAGTAAAGAGAGAGATTCTAGCATTGATCCACTAGCATCAAGTACTTTCAAGACATAGAAGTGTAAAATGAAAGATGACAAATTTTTGCTAAGTGAATTTTATACCTATGCATCTAAAAAACTGTCCCTAAACAATTTTGAAAATGTGTATCATAGGGTTAGTAATTTGGTTTGTACAGAAATATTGTCTTAGCCTAGCAAAAATCCATTAGGCTTACCTTTGCTAAAAAATTAGGAAAAAAAAAATTGAATAATTTTAAATCTCACTCCTTTTTCTCCACCTCCTCCAAGACAGAGTCTCACTCTGTCACCCTGGATAGAGTGCCATGGTATCATAGCTCACAGTAACTTCAAATTCTTGGAGTCAAGTGATCTTCTTGCCTTAGCTTCCCAAGTTGCTGGGATTATAGGCACCTGCCACCATACCTGGCTAGTTTTTCTATTTTTAGTGGAGATGAGGTGTTACTCTTGCTCAGGCTGGTCTCTTGCGGCTGAGTCCAAGCAGTCCCCCCACTTTGGCTTCCCAGAATGAAGGATTATAGGCATGAGCCACGCTGCCAGGCCAAATCTCAGTCTTTCTAACTTTCTGATGACTAGTCTCCTTTGTTGTTTAGAGATGAAGAAATAAATACAAAATCACTATTCTATATCATTAGAGAAGATTTTTATAATGCAAATTTGCTAGTGGTGAACAATCATTACTTGTACCAATTACCAAATTCTTAAATCTTTGGATTCCATGAAATAATTAGAATTTAAGCATTATTGCTGAATCAAATCTTATCTAGTTGGAAGGCTATAGCTACAGAATTAATTCTTCCATCAGAATATTTAGGTGGGTGCCATGATGAAGGGTGACAAAGTAATTTTTTGAACAAAAACATCTGAGTCAGTGTCTATATAAAAGCAATCAATTATCTTTTGAATCCACAATACACAGTATTTATTACATATTTCTTTAAGTTAATTTGGTCATTTGATTTGGTGAATTGTGCATCGAAAGGCTTATTGACATTTTCTACAATTTTTCAACAAAATTCCACATAAGATTTGAGACATCTCAGCCACTCTTACAATTTAAAAAATAGTTGTGGAAAACTCATCCCTCGGGTAATTCCTAAAAACTTATTGCTGACTCTTCAGTAAAAAAATATCAAAGACTTTCTGAAATTAATAACATGAGAACTTTCCAAAAATTGTGGTATATGTATACCATGGAATATTATGCAGCCTTAAAGAAAGATGGAGACTTTACCTCCTTTGTGTTTACATAGATGGAGCAGCAATTCTCTTGCCTCAGCCTCCTGAGTAGCTGGGACTACAGGCGCCCGTCACAAAACCTGGCTTTTTTTTTTTTTTTTTGGTTGCAGTTGTCATCATTGTCGTTTAGCTGGCCCCGGACGGGTTCGAACCCACCAGCCTGGGTGTATATAACTGGCGCCCTAGAAACTGAGCTATAGGCATGGCCAACATGGATTAATCTTGAGAACATGCTAGTGAAATAAGCCAGTAATAAGTCAAATACTGTATGATTTCATTTGTTTCTAAGGTAGTAAAATTCATAGAAACAAAATGTAAAATGGTGGTTTTGAGGGGTCAAAGGAGGAGGAAAAAGAAAGTTGTTTAATGGGTATAGAGTTTCAGTTTTACAAGATGAAAAGTCCTGGAGATGCATTGGGCTGCAGTGTGAATATGCTTAATGTTACTGAACTAGACATTTAAAAATCTTTAAGTTTGTAAATTTTATGTGATTTAAAAATATATATATATATTATTTTGGATTAATATAAAAGTACAAAATGATTAGGTTACACTGTTTGCCTTGTATGTGATTTTTTTTTTTTAACAACAATTAAAAAAAAAGTTGGAAAACTTTTTGGTTGAATTCTCCTTTACCAGTTTAGTATTGGTTTGAATAGTCCACTGGTGTACATTGAAACTTGAGGGGCAGTGCCTGTGACTCAAGGAGTAGGGCGCCGGTCCCATTTACCTGGGGTGGCAAATTCAAACCCGGCCCTGGCCAAAACAAAAAACAACAACAAAAAAAAACTTGGGAACTGTTTATGTTCCTAAAGGGCAGTACATGGATTAATTTTCAAAATAAATAGTTATTATGAAAAATGCCAAACTTTTTTGAACAGAATTGTGTAATAAACTCCATATATCCATTACCAATTATAATTTTGTAACAATTATAATTACATCTCAAAATTTGCTGATCTTATATCTTTCTTTCTTTCTTTCTTTTTGAGACAGTCTCACTGTTGCCCTCAGTAGAGTGCCATAGCATCACAGCTCATAGCAACCTCAAACTCTTCGGCTTTAGTGATTCTCCTGTCTCAGCCTCCCAAGTAGCTATAAGGCAACCACCACAATGCCCAGCTATTTTTCTGTTGCAGTTGTCATTGTTGCTTATCTGGCCCAGGCTGAGGTTGAACCCACTAGCTTCGATGTATGTGTCTGAGCATGGGCACCGAGCCCGCCAATCTTATTTCATCTATTCCTCCATTTTTTTATCTTTTTTTCTGGAATATTCTAAAACAATGACTAGATTCATTTTTAACTGTGGCATAAGCACATATTTCAGGAACATAGACTTCCTTGTCACCTAAAAATAACACTTGTAATTTACACGTAGTATTTTCTGTCCTATTTTTATTTCTTCAAACATAAAATGCGCAGGGCTATATGTTGATGATAAAGGGTAAGGCCAGCAACAAAGTAAGCTGGAATGTTGAATGGTAATGGGTAAACCTCTGGACTAAATTTGGTACGTCTCAGTGCTATTGGAAATTTGTTAAGGAGTACATATTTGTCTCTTCTGGATACAATGTGATGTAAAATCTCTTTTAAAGTGTGGTTGTTTTACCAGTAGTTCCCTGAAAAGAGGAAAGAGCCAGCCTGGGCCCATCTACTGACCAGCTAGGTTGACCTTGGATGGATCCCTCCACCTTTCAGGGCTGCAATATCCTCATATATAAAATGATGGCTTTAGAAAGGATAATGGCTAAGAATTTAAGAATCTTATGATTTGAGGGTAGGAGTGAATATCTTACAAGAAAAGATTCAATAGATAAAATTCGTGGCTGCATTTACTCTAGTAAAGGCCTATCTTTTGATGTGGATTCGAATAGTCACGGGATGTGAATATTGAGCCATTGTCTCACATCTCTGCCAACACCAAGTGAAGATATACTTAAGAGGCAAAGTGACCTGTAAGTTAGTGTAGAACAGTTGTCTAAAGCACTTTGTAAGGTCTTCTATTAAAGTTTTATAGAAGGTGGTATACTAAGCAGTATTTTGTAGTCCATACCCAGTTTATAGTCTAAGTTTTAAAAACGTAACATAAAAATAATATTTAACAAAATAATTTGAACTAAAGAGTTACTTTGTTGATTTGAGCCAACAATGTTTCTTAAAAGAGAAATTTCTTCATGAAAGGATTTAAAGGGATAGGTAGGGGAAATATGCTTTGAGGTGGTTGGCTGCCAGGGTATAAACTGTGTGATTGTGATAAACACCATTTAACTTTCAAGTGCAAATATTCTTTAGGTGAGTCTGTTTATTCCATCTGAGCTCATCTTGTCCCTGTATGAAGTGTGATGTCTTTCTTCCATAAGCATGTGCAGAAAGGCTTGCTGCTGTGAAGGATCTGTGTTGTTGCATATGGCTCTGTGTTAAGAGTCCTGGGGAAACTGGAAGAAGGTAAAGGAGAGCTTACAGAATGCCCGGCTTTGGAAATTCCATTTCCCATGAAATGCCAATCTTTGGAAATTTTCTACTTAATCTCAGGATAGGAGTAAATGATCTTAGAAAAAGAGAAAGTCGAAAAGTATCCTTTTGGTGGACCATGCCTCCTAACAGAGGGGTATTGATGCCCCTATCTTCCTAACAGTTGAATGATCAACTGTATTTCAGAGTCAGCTAAGTGATTTTCAGAGAGAAAGGCTCTCCTTCTAGCAAGGGGATTCTATTTCTAAGTCCTGCTGTGACTCTCCTGGAGAAAGTATGTCTGCAGAGAACAGATTTGGGTTTGATCTTAAAGTCAGCAATTGAAGATGTACTGGTAAGTGGCTTCAAGTATGCCCAGGTTTCTTTATATTTTTGAGTAAATAACATTTGCCTATTCACAAAGACTTATGCGGTATTTCTTGAAAGGAAAACAGAAGCTATGCAAAGTGGTAGGACCATTCCTGTCACCCTCTTCTGATTGCAGACTGCTAAGAATACAGGCTGGCTTCATGAGGTCTATCATTTTTGAAGATCTCAGTGAAAAGAATTTACATTAACAGTTTGAAAGGAAAAAAAATTAAACCTTCCTTTTAGATATTGCTTTTCATTGAGTTCCTCTCAAATCCTCAGGCAAATTATATACACCGTTGATCTAGTTTCACAGGACAGTCTCTGAATGGAAACCCAAATATGATATATTCTTCTATTTAAGGAATATGGACCCCAAAGAAAGATCATAATGTGAAAACATTTTGGAGAGTAACACATGTAACCTTATTGTTTCTGTTATTCTGGTGTGCTGGCAAGTACTAGTTAGAATAATTGGCAAGGACTAGTGAGAAATGCTATTTAGACTTAAGAAAGCTACAAAACTCTATCCCACTGGAAAGGTAAATATGTCATGTTTTGTGTCCAGCAATAATAGCACAATCATAGACTTTTCCCTGGGCTTCAAACCCCCTAAGTAATTTTCTTCAAAATATTAATTTTCTGACATAATTGTCTCTTTCTTTTTTGTTAAGAACTGAGTCGAGTGTCCCCAAGTGAATTAAAATGCTCTAATGATGTCACCATTGAGGAAATGTTATCCTATATTTCAAATATTAGTCAGTTTTAGAAAATATTAGAAAATATTTTATTTTTTTTATTATTTTTTTTTATTTATTTTATTTATTTTTTTTATTTATTTATTTTTTTTTTATTGTGGAGAAGGGGCAGGGAAAGAAGGCGGGGGAAGAGGTGAATGACAGGGTCGGGCCAGTGGTATGGTACCACATTGGCTGTATCTAGGTAGAGGCAGTTTCAGGCCGGGCCTTGCTGAGTCGTTGCTACGCGGAAGTAGCTCGATGGATCTGCTTCTAGTCAGGCTCGGGAAGTTGCACTAGGCCTCAGGCACATGGCAGGGCGCAACAATTCCCTCTTGTTTTTTGTATGG
>CAUYPK010007439.1:0-21148 GCA_963574355.1 Loris lydekkerianus | reverse complement strand
ATTAAATGTGCCATTAAATATTGTGGGTTAAATAGTTCAGCGGAATACAGTTCAGTTCAGCCGCCTACCTCTTCAGCTCAGCCGCGACTTGTGGACTGAGCTGAAGCACCGCCCCCTCAAGCAGACGGCAGAAGACGACTGCAGACTACGTGCATTTGATTAGGTGCACGCGCACTGAATCAAATGGCATGTATGACCCGAGTATAAGCCAAGCTTATACTCGAGTATATACGGTACTAAAACTAGCTTAGATATTTAAGACTTATTACTAAATTAGAGATAAAGTCACCTTCTATGGAAAAATTAGAAAAACTTGAATAAAATAATGATTCTCCTGATATGAAGAAGGGGGAAGGTACTTGGCTCCTGAGTGTTGTCTGCTGCATATGCTCAGTGGAAATGCCACATCCATATTTCCACATTACCTTCTACAGCAGTAATTCAACGGGTCCTAGGTACAATACTTTAATAATTTGGTGATGGTGGCAAGTTCTCATATTAAAATTTAGCTATCATCTGATGAGGTAAGACAAAACAGAAAAATCATATAAGCCAGAAAAATCTCCATTACCTGATTTTACTAATGAAATCCACCTCCCATCCCCAAATTAGGAGGAATAATTGACTGTAAAGATTTAAGTCATTCCATTAAGAGGAAATAAGAAAGTGTAAGAAGCCATTGTTGGAGTGAACAGTGGAGGAAAGCTGTCAAAGCAGAGGTAAAGCATATGCAAAGGTCCTGAGGTAGAAAACATCATGTGTAAGTGCTGGAAGGATTGACTGACAGTGAACAGAAAGAGAATGGCAGGAGGTTAGGGAAGAGAAGGGGAAGAAGGAAGCACTTCAAGGAAGCCTTTTAGGTCTTGATAAGGAATTAGGGGTTTCATTCTAAGTGTAGAGGGGAGCCACTGGATTGAACAGTGTCTACAACTGTAAAATGACAGTAATCCTATGTAGAACTATTTCTCGTGCATTGGAAAGAGTAACACCCTTTGATGCCACTTTATGCCTTTACAGAAGATACTTAACGAAGTTCCAACTTAATAGGCAATTGCCAGGAGTTCAACTTCATTACCTTGATTTTGTGCACAGTTGACCTTTACTTCTAGTTGGTGGTTATGTGTTTTATGGACAGGTTAGTCTAGAGGAATGATTTATTCTAGAGCAGCTTTAGGACATTTTAAATAAAAAAGTAGTGCCTCTGAAGGGACAAGAAAGTTCTATTTCTCAGTTTGGTGACACTGCCACTCACTTAATTCCACAGTTGTTCACAGATTTGTCATCTGACTTCTAGAAGAGGATGCTGCCCTTCTGGGCAGGTACACTTCTCCCACTGGTCAGCCTGCTCTCCTTTCCACCGGGGTGTGATCGGCACGCTCTGAAACATACACTCCATCCCAGAAACTCCGCATTCCAGTTGCCAAGTCCTTTCACACTTCAGGTGGCATTGAGCTCAACACATTTCAGAGCTCTCCTGTTTCCTTGCCAGTTCCTTAATTAAAAAAAAAAAATTCAGGGTTTTTTTTTTGTTTGTTTGTTTGTTGTTTTTACATATTTTCAACAATATTTTGCTTTTTCAACAATCTTTATTGAGTAGCTGTGCTTAGGTGGAGGTAAACATCACAGGGTCTTGAAGA
Organism: Loris lydekkerianus; assembly: GCA_963574355.1. Lineage (NCBI taxonomy): Eukaryota > Metazoa > Chordata > Mammalia > Primates > Lorisidae > Loris > Loris lydekkerianus. Next base: position 19,511 of record CAUYPK010007439.1, on the reverse strand, counting down.
ACAGTGTTAGAGCAGTATTAGCAGGAGCACTTATCTCTGCCTGGTGGGCTTCCTGGAGCTGCTCACAGTAGAGCTCAGCTTCGGAGTTTCTATAACAAAGATGGACCCCAGAGTGTAAAGGTCTCACCAAGGACAGTGGCTTGGAGCCTGCTACAGGAATCCACAGAGAGACTGATAAGGCCAGTCCAGAGGAGGAAGGAGTTAGCTTAAAGTGATAAGTGGATTTTCAAGGAATAGAGCCAGTGGGGCTTGGAGACTGATTGGATGTAGGGTAGGACTGAGATGATTCCAAGAGTTTGCAGCCACACTGATCTCTTCCCCAAGGAATAGTTATTTCAAGCTGAAACACAAAAGTCACAAAGTTCTTCATCAGACCCTGCTCTGGATCACTTCCCCTACCTTGGAACACTGACAGAGAGTTAAGTGGCATCATCTATGATTTCAGGATAAAGGGCTTGAGAAGTTTTATTAGGTCTTGTTTACAGAACATTTTAAGATGCATTCACCTAAATGCAGACGGTGCTTCTTCTATGCCTATTTCCTGCCAGCGGTCAACCAGTCTTCTAAGTGTGGTTGATGTCAGAAATGAAATTGGTTTCTTAAATGTTTTTTTCTTTTCTCTTTTTGTTATAAAGTATATTTGGTGCTCTTCGAACTGGTGCTTATATGGTGTACATTTTGATGACCAAAGGCCTGAAGCAGTCAGTTTGTGACCAGAGTTTTTACATTGGACCTGTCAGCAAATTCTGGGCTTATGCATTTGTGCTAAGCAAAGCACCGGAACTAGGTGAGTGTCTTCTCTCCTTCCGTTTCCTCCCCTTCTCTTTGTAGCTACATACCCATAATTTATTAAGAGTGAACAAAGAAACAAACACTCTGAAGGTCCTATCTTGTTTGCTGCAGGAAAGTTACAATGAATACATTTGAGTGCTTGACTGACTTTCACTTCTGTTTCCCTTCTCCCTCCCTCCTCTTAAATAATTGTACCTTGTTCATATTAAGAGCAAAATAGTTCACATAAAACATGCTGATTGTCAAGCACCTCTAAAAATACACTTGCAGGGGCTTATAAACTACAGTCCCCTCTCTAAGGCCCATTAACAGCTAAGCTAATGTTCAATTGAGGAGGGGAGGGAAAGAGAAACGTGGCTATTTCCAAGTCCCTTATGGAAGCATACTTTCATATCAAGTTAGGAATCAGTTTAGAAAATCAAGCTTTTCATTTAAATATCATGTCCTCTCTGACAAATGCTAAGGGCTGGCCTCTGGTGTCCTTTGATTTTGATTATCAAAGACCTTGGCCCTGGAAGTCTCATTCACCTTCCAGAAATGAATAGAAAATACTGTCGTATTGGTAGATACGTAGGGTTTTCCTTTAAACTTTTCAATGATTTTCAATGTAAGTGTGGCCTGAACCAGCAGAAACAGTGAAAAATTGGAAGGATTTGATATGGGCACAATTCTCTAAGAAAAGGTCCTTATCTCTGAGTCCATCCATGAGTAATGGTCGCCACCACCTCACAGACTGGTGTATAGTCACAGAGAAAATCTGGCCACCTTAATGTTTTACCTGGAATTAAGAATTGTGTTTTGCTGAAAAAAAAAATATATATATATCTGTTATTTCTCCTCCTGTTTCCCCTAAAAAGGGGTTAGAGGCTGTAATCTCATCATAAGCCACTTACGATTTATGACCAGTCTTTTTAAGATGCCCCAAGTTCATGCACTGTGCCTACTAATCTAGGACATGAGGTCCCTCTGACGTGCGGGTCAGCAACCTGGCCACTTTCCACTGGATGCTAGTGGTGGCTGGCAAATGGTAGGATCTATTGGTTTGACTATTGTCTTACCAGGTTAAAAACAAAGGGAAAAACAGAAGGAGACGCTTTTTTTTTAGACTTTCAATAATTGGGGCAAAAGTCTAAAGAAAAGTCCTTTGCTAGTTCAGAATAACGAGATTACTATTGCACGCAGGTGCCCAGGTCGCACACGCAGAGCCTGTGAAAACCCTCGAGAGTGAAATAGGCTAGTGTTAATTAGGCACCCACCATGGGTCGGACATTTAATAGGAGTTGGAATAAAAAGGCTACTTTTTCTTTAAAAAAAAGTTGCATATCTATAATATAAACTTTATGAACCAGGCTCCCAAATGCTATTTTTAATACAAATATTGAGATCACTTGCTGCCAAGTCATAGGCTAGAGAAGGTATTTTTCACTCTTTACAGACAGTGCCAGGAAATCCGAAGAGGTCATTTTAGGCATTTTAAAATTCTATCAGAAATATTTTGATTTGTGTTTTGATTTATGGATACAAGCAAAGATGTTTGTCTTGTTAGATATTTTTTATTCATAGTGATTCTTTTGTGGTTTACAGTCACAGGGGGTTTGAATCAGAGCATTTGCTCTCAAAGTGGAGTTGGTTTAAGAACGTGAGCATGTCGTTTTTTACTCTCAAAGTTGTGTGACTTTTTTCTTTAAAATAAATTCATGCGTTATTAAGGTTTGAGAATAAGTTGGGAAATATATCCCCGACTTTTCTTTTATGCTGTATAAGTATCCTTATTAAACCTTCATCTGTTTTTGACAAGGGCCTGACTATAGACAGAAAAATACAGTAAATATATGAAATGTGATTTCCTTTACATGCCACCCTAAGCACTTTCATAACTTCTACCTCTTAATGCTTTCCAAAAAATGCTTTTGAGAAAAATCAGATATGGTGTCATACATCTGCCCCTGAAGCCTCAGATTGCAAACAAGCAACCTCAGTCTTTTCTTCTTCGAGAAATACCTTTCCCCAGCAAGGACCACTTGTCTGTGTTGTGTTCTGAGCTCTATCCAGTTGTATATTTGAGGCGATTGAAATAAAATGTCCTGGCTTGGTGCCTATAGCTCAAGCAGCTAGGGCACCAGCCACATACACCAGAGCTGGCAGGTTTGAATCCAGCCCGGGCCCACCAAACAACAATGACAAATGCAACCAAAAAATAGCCAGGTGTGGTGGGTGCCTGTAGTCCCAGCTACTTGGAAGGCTAAAGCAAGAGACTCACTTAAGCCCAAGAGTTGGAGGTTGCTGTGAGCTGTGATGCCACAGCACTCTACCCAGGACAACAGCTTGAGACTCTTGTCTCAAAAAAAAAAGATAGAAAGAAAGAAAGAAAATGTCCTTTCTAGCTTTTGGAGGAATATTTGAAGGGCTACATCAAGTTGTCCACAGTGGTCAGTTTCCTTCCAAGATGTGATTAGACCCAAGTTCTCTGTTCTCTTGACTTCTATTCCAGATTGAAATCAAGGTTTTAGGAAGGTGGACAGAGTTAGGGGTCTGAGAGAAAAACCATTAGAACAGTGCTCAGTGGTATGCAAGTCACCCCCTGCCTGATGACACTAGTGTCACCTGTAAATTAACCTAGGCCCAAATGTTCCGTCCCTTGCGCCCACAGCAGACATATTGAGCGCAGTCTTCCCTCTTAAGCCCAGAAGGAACCTTAGTCAAATCTACCACTTGCAGTCCCCTGAGTGGTATGGCCACCGCGTGATAATCCGTTTCCCTCGGGAGGTCTCATTCATCACAATAATTTGCAATAGTGGTTTGTAGCTTACCCAATTATCCCTCCCTTCACAGTTACAATGTGGAATTGAAGTGTTGATGGTACGCTGAAGTGTTAGGAAAAATGATACTCTAATCTTAACATAGTTCTCCAGTGGACCTAATTAGTGACACAAATTCTCCATGTAGTTTCAGATCATTAATAGAGGTATTTTCATGTTCTGAGTACCCTTTTTCAATTTTTAAAACATAAAATATTATCCTTCAAATATTCTAGAGTTCCTTTGCCAATGGCCTTTTAGGGGTAAGCTGCTGAGTCAAAACAGATCCAAAAATCTGTACAAGGGTCTCCAAGACAACCAGCCCCTGGCCCTTATTTAGTGAACATGATTCCTTGAATTTTTTTTTTTTTTTTTTTGAGACAAAGTCTCACTTTGTTGCCCTTGCAGAGTGCTGTGGCATCACAGCTCAAAGCAACCTTAAACTCTTGGGCTTAAGTGATTCTCTTGCCTCAGCCTCCCAAGTAGCTGGCACAACAGGCACCCACCCCAACGCCTGGCTAATTTTAGAGACGGAGTCTAGCTCTTGGCTCTAGCTGGTCTTGAACTTCTGAGCTCAGGCAATCTACCCACCTGGGTGTGAGCCACCACAACTGGCCCCACATTTTTACAGTTAGAAAACTTTGTTGCCACCATTTAATTAAGAAAGATTTATCCATCTAAATTATTTAGAACTTTTCTTATGTTTATAGGTCCCAAGTTCTACTTTTTTCAATATTCTAATATTCTGGACTCTCTTATAAACACCAAAAGGGAAAGGTCTTATGAGAAAAAGGACAGTGTTTCCATGTTCAATACTGATGGTGTATTTCACACCCCCCAAAATGTATATGCCTGCAGTTTTCATTAAACTCTGTTTTTAAATTGTGGTAACATATACATAATATTCACATTGTTGTGCAACCATCACATCATCCATTTCTGGAATTTTTGCATCTTCCCTAACTGAAATTCTGTATCCATTCAACATTAACTCCTTCACTAAACTCTTAATAGCAAGAGCTTTCTGCTTCAGCAGAAAACAATGAGCTCATTTCAATGAATTGTAGGGTTACAATGTATGAGAACAATTGAGAGGAAAAGAGCCACCAACCTGCTGTGTGTGCCAAATCTTTGAGCACCTTCTGTTTGGATTATATTGAAACCTGCTGAGATTTGTTTTTGTTAAAACTTGGAAACATCTGTTCTGAGCCTAGGTCCTTGCTCAGTTGAGCATGTCATTGTTTTTGAAACTCTGACTCAGCAGCACTCCAGCTAGCTCTGTGAGGGGGGCTCGGCCTTCTGTGACAAGCTGCACACACAGAGTAGGCTTTCCACCTCTCTTGGTGGCCCCAGTATTCTGGGGAATTCCAAATGCTGAGCCATTTCCCTGAAATGGCAAAGCAATCTGTACTTCCCAGGTGGGTGGGTGGAAGGGCTAGTTTAGGAGGACACGGAGGTATGAGAAACACCATGCCCTGCTGTGAGCTATCTCCTGACTGATGAGAGCTGAACTAAACTTTAGAGAGTTCATGGTCAAGAGAACAAGAACAGGTGGTGGCTAAAATAAATGGCAAATGTTCAAAAGTCAAAAGTCACATTGTCTGTACTTGGGCATGTTAATTTCTGTAATGCCGCCAGGACATTTGACCAAGAAAGACTGGTTGGCTGACATCAAATACACGAAGTCCCTGGCATAGTTTACATTTCTGAATCACTCGGTGGCTTCTAGAAAGCTTGTAAATGCTGTGATATGACATGACTCTTGCTCGTGACAAAATAAATGTGATCTGTTGTTTCCCCCAGAGGAAAGATAATTGATACCTGCCAAAGCCACGTGACTGACAGATCTATCTCAGCTACAATATCAAAGAACATGAGAGGTGTTCTTTGACCTCTGATCAGTTGCCCCTTGCCTGAGGCAAACTAGCATTCTATTGGTCAGTGGTCTCGGGGTCAGTAACCTTGATATGACTTGAGGAATAATGCCCCTGTCCAGCTCCACAGCCATTACTGAAAGATGCTCATCTTCATTACATCACCTACCTACCAACCTGCATACTTGTTCTATTTTTTTTTTAAGACCGAGTCTCACTTTGTTGCCCTCAGTAGAGTGCTGTGCTGTCACAGCTCACAGCAACCTTCAACTCCTGGGCTAGGCAATTCTCTTGCCTCAGCCTCCCAAGTAGCTGGGACTACAGGCACCCGCCGCAAAGCCCGGCTATTTTTTGGTTGCATCCGTCATTGTTGTTTGGTGGGCCTGGGCTGGATTCGAACCTGCCAGCTCAGGTGTATGTGGCTGGTGCCTCAGCTGCTTAAGCTACAGGCACCGAGTCCTAAAGAACATTCTTAAGTGAATTCAAATTAATTTTGTCATCAAGATTTCATGACACACTCTTACTCACCACCCCAAACCCTCCCCCAAATAACTAGAAACACTTAGTGTGTCTTAGCTCCCCTCTGCCAACCTCCAGACAGGAAAAGTTCAAGGCAGCTCTCAGCTCCAGGTCTGGAGGTTCCATGCTCCACCCATGTGAGCCCATTCTAATGCGCTTTGTCTTAACCATTATTTAGACAGTAAAATTTTAACATAAAAATGAAGATAGAGTTGAGTTAAATCTTCTAGAGAAGAAGAAAAATGCTTATTACTTTAGGGTAAGTAACATTTATTACAATGTGTTTGGCTATTGTGTGGGATTTATATTTTAATGAATGCTAAGAGACTCAAAAAAATCTCAATTAGCAATGACTCAGTTTGCTTTTAACATACAAGTCTTGGATGTCTGCCTTATTTCCACTGTAAATAAAGGTAGCCTGGGATTATTGTGTTTACATGATAGTCCACGGAGGGAAGGGAAGCAAAAAACAATACTTACACAGAAATAGTGGACTTCTGACAGGCACGCCCAAATAGCACTTTACCACTCAGCAGTGGACTCTGTGTTCCGAGGGACACTCGTTTTGTCCTTTAAGTGTCCACCCGGGAGTTAGCATCACTGTCTTTATCAGCCTGTCTGACATTTATAATAAAAATTGGACATCTTGCAAGAGAGGACTTCAGTGAAAACTTTGTACTAGATTCAGAAATACGGCAACTTTTTCTGCTTTTAACAAATGGATGAGGTAATAATGTTTAACAATTCAGTAGGGACATAAACTAGTATCGACTGATGAACGGAATGAGGCACCACCTGTATTATTCCAAGCACAGCCACGAGAACCTTCCGAGTCTTTCCCCCACCCAGCATTTCTAGACCTTGCCCAGTGCTAAGTGTTTGGGCCATCTGTGAAGTATAGGAGGGTCAAGACAAGGATAAGTCCTACTTCCCTTTGCACTTCATTAAATTTGAAAAGGAGGAGGACCTTTCTAGTTCTTGTTGTTACACCAAAAGAAGTCAAATTTGGGGTGGCGCCCGTGGCTCAGTGAGTAGGGCGCTGGCCCCATCTACCAAGGGTGGCGAGTTTGAACCCCTCCCCAGCCAAACTGCAACAAAAAATAGCTGGGCATTGTGGTGGGCGCCGTGGCAGGCGCCTGTAGTCCCAGCTACTAGGGAGGCTGAGGCAAGAGAATCGCTTAAGCTCAGGAGTTGGAGGTTGCTATGAGCTGTGACGCTACCGCACTCTATGGAGGACAATAGAGTGAGGCTCTGTCTCTTAAAAATAAATAAATAAAAGAAGTCAAATTTGAGTTTGTTCAAGTTCATGAACAATGTTTGTTTTTCCCATGTCAGATGACTGCAGAGGTAGGAGAAAAGAACGAAGCACTTAGCTGCATAAACCTGTTTCTGCTCCACAGACTGGGGTCTCCTCCCTTATTCTCTCACTTGTTAACAGAATTGGGCTTGCTCTTTGTCCATTTTTATGTGATATAAATGCTTTACAGTGTATTTTTCAGAATCCCCAGACTTTTCAGAGAACCGTTATGCAGCCTCCACCCACCTGAGCAGAAACCTGGCTTCTGTAATATAAATTCTCTACCTTAGAAGCAGTGGACTTTTCCTTCAAAGGGATAGTGTTAGAAGAAATTTTGATACACCCTGGAAAGCTTTTTCACAGTTAATCTCATAAAATGAAAGTTATTTTCAGTTTCTTCTCTCCCTTCACATGATTCACTGGTATAAAATATTCCTATTACCCTACTCAGCAAGTGTGTATAGGAGATGGCTTTTGTTCCTCTTTGCTTAAATTTTCCTTTTTTTTTAAAACTGCCATTTGACAAGACTTTATGATTTTTTTTTTTTTTTTGAGACAGAATCTCACTATGTCACCCTTGGTAGAGTGCCATGGCGTCACAGCTCACAGCAACCTCAAACTCTTGGGCTTAAGCGATTCTCTTGCCTTAGCCTCCCAAGTAGCTGGGACTACAGGTGCCTGCCCAACCCAGCTATTTTTTGTTGCAGTTGTCACTGTTTAGCTGGCCCGGGCTGGGTTCGAACCGGCCAGCCTGATTCTATGTGTCTGGCGCCATAACCACTATGCTACAGGCACCAAGCCAAGACTATAATTTTAACGCAGCTCACAAAGAAATGTATTCAAGGGGTGGGATACCTTCTATCATGTGTCAAAAAAAAAAAAAAAATTATGATTTTACTATACCAGAGAGACCTAAGAGCATTCTGCTGAGCACTTGAGTTTCAGCCTGTTTCTTTTGATTGATAAGTGATCTGAGACCAATCACCTTGGGACTCACACCCATAGGTGATAATTCCTAAAATGTATGGTTGAGTTGAGAATCACCTGGTTGTAATGTCCCCTGACATCAGCCATCAGGAGGATTTTGTGTAAAATAAAAGTAACATTTGTTACTTACTTGCCTGCCATGTGTCAAGAGGGGATGTTGATTATCGTACTTAATTCCAAGTTACCATCATTAATTATCCCCATTTTATAGTTGAGGAAACTAGAAAATAGTGAAGGTAAGTGACTTGCCCCAGGGCACCGAGCTAGTAAACACCAGCCCTGGATTCTAATCCCATCCATCTGACTCTCCACTACCAGCTCAAGACGCCTGCCCTCTTGCAAAATTATAAATTATCATTAGCTATGGTCCTAGGGCTCATGGTGTACGTTGGTTCCCTTCTTGGTCTTTCAGGAGATACGATATTCATTATTCTGAGAAAGCAGAAGCTGATCTTCCTGCACTGGTATCACCACATCACTGTGCTCCTGTACTCCTGGTACTCCTACAAAGACATGGTTGCCGGAGGAGGCTGGTTCATGACTATGAACTATGGCGTGCACGCCGTCATGTACTCCTACTACGCCTTGCGGGCCGCGGGGTTCCGAGTCTCCCGGAAGTTCGCCATGTTCATCACCTTGTCGCAGATCACGCAGATGCTGATGGGCTGTGTCATTAACTACCTGGTCTTCTCCTGGATGCAGCATGACCAGTGTCACTCTCACTTTCACAACGTCTTCTGGTCCTCGCTCATGTACCTCAGCTACCTTGTGCTCTTCTGCCATTTCTTCTTTGAGGCCTACATCGGCAAGATGAGGAAAACAGCGAAGGCTGAGTAGTGTCGGGACTGAGGAGGAAGCCATAGCTCAGGGTCATCAAGAAAAATAACAGACAAAAGAAAATGGCACAAGGACTCACATACGGTGCAGCTAAAACAAAACAAAACATAAGGAGCAAACACAAACCCAAGGCAGCTTAGGGATAATTAGGTTGACTGAACCCAGTAAGTTTATGACCCTTTTGGGTGAGGACTCACTGTGCGCACCTCCATCTCAAAGCACCTGCTGGGAGACACACCTCCTTCTTTATCTGTCAACTCCATGACACAGGAGAGCAAACAGGAGCCAGAGGCAGAGAGACACTAGAAGAAGGCAAGCAGAGGCTATTCTTAGCAACATGATGTGAAAAGATAGCTTTACTAAGTGTTATATTTCTCTAAGGATGAAAGAATTTTACTTTAGAAACTGTGCGAGCACACACAAACACACACAGTCCTTTCTAATTTTCAATCAACGCCAACCTGGAGCCAATAGAAAAGATGAAAATGGAAGAGACGCTCAGAGTGTATCTAGAATGATAATGCTTTTGTAGAAATTAAGGCCTTTTTAAGAAAGGTTAGCGTTGTAGCCCCATGAGAAACGATGTCTAAATCATCTTAATCCTTTATAAAAACAGATGTAAACAATTATATTTCCATTTAAAAAAAAAAAAAAAAAAAAGACTGTTCACCGCATAGCTTCAGGCTAGTGAGTTTGCCAAAACCTCAAGGGGCATACATAATACTGTCCCAACGCTCTTCCTGGGAGGATGGAAACAGGGCTGCCCAGGTCCCAGAGCATTTCTGATAGTTGAGCTATACTTTCTACTCTTCAATAAGATAGGAAGGAATGTCCTTTTCTTCAGTGGCCCCAGGCTTTTGAACAGAAGAGTAAATGCAGAATCGAAAAGATAAAAACTCATCCAAATGATTGGAAAACCAATCTGAACAAAGACCCAGCCCAGTACCAGCCCTGAGCTGGGAGAGGGAGAGAAACAGTGGAGAGAGGTGAGCCACCCATTAAGTCCATAGCCGGTACACAAACCCCTCCCTATTTGACTTCACAAATACTCCTAATTTTCCAAATGAAACCCTGTGGGACAGTATATTTTCTATATTTTTGTGAATTTCAAAAAGAAATCTGCAGGGCTCTTCTTGATACTGGGTTAACACTGTGTTTCTACATCATCTGCATTTGCTCCCCAAGCAATGTAGAGGTGTTTAAAGTGCCCTCTGCTGGCTGAGTGGAGATACTTCAACAAACACGCTTCATGGCAAGTTTGGCTGAGAGTTGACAACAAAGGACCCTGATAGACTTAACACCACCCCCTCCAAATTTTAAATGACATAAAATACTTGTCATACTTTAGCCAAATCAGAAGATATCCATCCTGCTTCAATTCAGCTTCAGAAATTTTTTAAAAGGGACTTTAGCTCTGGAACTCAAAAATCAATTTATTAAGAGCCATATTCTTTTCAAAAACAAAAAGCTAGGTAATATCATCTGTAATATTTCAGTCCTTTATAAGCCAAATGTGTCAATGTTCCTAGTATTTCAAAGAAGCAACTGTAAAGTTGTTCAATGTGAGATGATAGTATTATAATTGGTTAAGTAGTTTAATGATAAATTAGATGAAAGATTAGGGGCTATCACACTGCATAGATGATACACACCTCACCACACTTACATGCACACAAATGTGGGGGGACACTGAACTTCAGATCCCAAATAAAGAGAAACATTTTCTGGCTAGCAGAAAAAGAAACCGTTGTTTATCTTTCTTGCTTTATTTGAGAGTGTACAGTAAAAGGGATTTTTCCAATTATTTTTATATTGTTTTAGCTTTAATTGTGCTGTCATTCATGAAACAGAGCTGCTCTGCTTTTCTGTCAGAGATGGCAAGGGCTTTTTCAGCATTTCGTTTATGTGTGGAATTTAAAAAGAATAAAGTTTTATTCCATTCTGTGTGAATGGTTTGAACCACGAACAAGCATCTGTGCAAACCACATCATGACTGGAATAACTGGGGAAGGGAGCTGTTACGTTTGTGTTACGTTAATTGTGACTAGTCTAGGATGTCTTGACACAATTGATAGAGGAATGTGTTGTTGTTGGGGAGGGGGGAAACTGACATGAATTGAAATGATAAATCCTGCTAGAACAACCAGTAGGTTGTTAGGATACAAATAATGTTATTTTTGAGCTTTGCAAATAAGTTATACTGTGCAATAAGCCTTGTTTCCCTCATCACAGAAAATGAGCAGAATAATTAAAATGAGGAAAAGGCCACACAATAAGTTAACTTGAGTTTAATTGAAGGACCCAGTAGAGGCTCATCTGGTTGCTTAATTATTTAATTCAGTAATTTATCATAGATATCTTAATGCAGGTTAGAATTTAAAAAAAGAGCAGAAACCTTAAGAAGACTCGACATGATGTTTCCAAAGCACTTTTCATTATGGTACTAGGTTCGTGTTTGTGTTCATTGTAAGATAATTTAGAATTTTTGTTTACAAGTTGAATGTCGAATAAGTAGTTTTTAAATTAGATAAATATATCTATAGGCATCCCCTGTGTTTATCATGGAAGGAAAAAAGCCACATATTTAGAAAAAAAAAATTCTGGTATTATAGCTTTGGTACTGTTTTTAACATCCCAACTGAGCTGCTTTAATTATATCAAGATACGAGGCTGGATCACTAGCCCATGACAAATCTAAAACCTACTAGAGAATTGACTGCCACAGAAATAATCTTGCTGTCAACTAACATTCCAGAGAAATTTGGACAGGCAAGTTTTTACATCTGCCCCACTATGCTGCAATAGATTATCTCTCTATTGAAGATTTTCCACTGCATTCCAGTCCCATTATGGTGTAAACATCACTCTTGGATTGACAGAAAACCCAAATTCTTGATTTCATGCAAATTATTGATATCTCTCTCTCTGTATACACACACAGACATACACACAAATGTTTACGTGCACATACACATATACACACAACTTCATACACAAGGTCTAAGCATGAACTGAAGTCTGCTGAGTTTGCAATGAAATTCTAGTGAGAAATGCTCTCTATTCATAGAGCAGGGGTGGGGTGTTAATCTGGACCTTCTATTTTTGCTTATGTGAAAGAAGCAACTACTGAATTATTTATATCCAATGCCAGGCCAGAGTACCAAATTGAAATCATCGACTGAGGCTATTATTCCAGATAATTTGCTCTCATCTTTCTCATCATATTACACTACAAAAACCAGGGGCGAGCATGAATACATTCCATGCATACTGCTAGAGCAAAAGGAAAGGATTGACAGTGCCCTCCTCGCTTCTCCAACTCCCTCTTTACATGTGTACAGAGGCTAATGTGTCTGGACTGAGTGGGTTTTTGCAGCATTGAATGGAAAGGCAGTAGGGACCCAGGAGAGCCCTTTAAAGAGACCAACAGGATTTTTTTTTTTTTTTTCCAAATCAAATAAGCATCTTTATAAGATAACGCTTGTTACATCAGAGTACCACAGCCCCTGAAGTCAGCCACACTGAGGTAGAATATTCTAGAATAGCCATATTCCCAGATGGTTTGATTACTTGGAAGAGGCAGCATGCTCGGGTTACTACCTGTTCTTTATTCTGGAAGAACAGCCTCACCCAGAGACGAGTATGTGTCACACAGCAGTGAGTTACACACACATTCTGAGGGCTTTTTTCCCTGTTTGGGTAACAATTGATTGGGCAAAAGCTGTTTCAAGAGAGCTGTCAGGAGAGTGGAGCAGAACAAATAGACTTTGCTTCCCAGACTTCAGAGTTTGCAGTTACGTGTTTATGGCCCATCTCTAAAATTTCTCTGAAGAAGTTTCCACCTAGAAACTGTCAGAATTTCATGATGAAAGCCCAGAACTTTCTAGTAGTCAAATGTAGTGTCTTTGCTTTTTTTGTATTTAATAATAAATATTTTGCTGTCAGTCGGGTGATAGCAGAGCCCTAGGTTTATGCTAGAAGTCCTGGTCACCTACAGCTTTTTAAAGTTGTTCTTTTGCCCCTTTATAGACTCTTGATTCTTTGTGCCTCAGAACCATTGCCACCGGGAAGAGAGTTAGCTAAGAATGCACCACCACGCTTGGCCTGTAGCACATACATATTGGAGTAGGAGCCCATGGAGCACCATTCCCTGTTTGGTTCTGACAATCAGTATGAAGTGATAGGTCCCTGTTTATCAGTGAGCCAACAGTCTTTGGACGCTGATGCCCAGTACTCGCACAAAGCAAGTGTCAGTGCAGTCACAGCATTTTCTAGAACGTTGTTGGGTCATTCTTCAATTGCAAACATCTGTGGGCCATATGGCAGAATTCATAGCTGAAGAGGCCAGTTAAGTACACCTGTGCAGAGCGTCGAAAAATGTTAACAAGCCTGTCAAATCACCAAGTTCCTTTCCCCATCCTCAGATACCATGAAAATTCAGGGCTCACAAAAGAGGAAGGGCTTCCTGAGTTACTCTTTAAAGAAAGTGACACCGAAGTTGCACTAGAGGTAAGACAGATGGAGGGAGCACATCCATGAGTGGGCCTGGGGAGGCCTCAAAAATGGCCCTTTGATTTGAGGTCAAGCAGGCAAAAGGCTGTGATCAGATTATCTTTCACTGGAAGCTCCAACCCACAACTGCATTGTAGGAAACTCCTCCTGAAGGAACTGTTTAAATTAAAGAGCGGTCCCATAAGACAGGGTCAAGCCACATTTGCAACCCAGAATTAAAAAGTCCTGATTCATATTATGTATTTAAATGATGTTATTTTCCCAATGTTTGGTGGCCCTGGAGGCGTTTTCTCCCAGTGGACAAAAATCAATATGGCTACAGAAGTCCTAATAGCATTCCTGGACATGTCCCTGTCTAGGGACGTACAGGCAGGAAGTCATTTGCTGCTACCTTGAAAACCACTGGAAGATTCTGCTTCTTAGGGACCCCAAAACCTAAGTTCATATGGAAGCCCACCCATGTACACCTCATTGAGCAAATCACAGCAGTGTTGAAATTGTTACTTTCAAGTGCTTATTTCACAACATTAAAAATATTTTTCCTGGTGTATTAAAATGAAAAATAAAATCATAACTTTTATTTAAAATCAAAATATGTTTCTGGTTTCTTTAATCTCTAATGTTGGACAGTTTGGATTAGACATTTAGGGCACTACAGGCGTCTCAAGGTCCCATACTTGACACCCACCGGTAGACTCATGGAATGACGTGTTGTCAAAACTCTACAGTGCTCTGGCAACAGTGATTTAGTCCTCAAGTACTATCGACTAAAGCTCCATAAGATGTCTTCAATAATCCCTTTCACGGGTATAACATTTTACAGTAGAGGTGTTTTCCCCATCTGTCGGCTCACCAGAGTAGTCTTAATGGGTCAGGAAATCTTCAATTGCATCGCCATTTTACGGATGAGGAAAATATGAAATGTGCTCCTTAGATCAGACAGAGGGAATGTGATTGGAAAATAATCTCCAATTTTTTTTTTTTTTTTTTTTTTTTGAAACAAGAGTCTCACTTGGTCATACTTCTTAGAATGCCCTGGTGTCATAGCTCACAGCAACCTCAAACTCTTGGGCTCGAGAGAGCATCTTGCCTCAGTTTTTCATTTTTAGTAGAGATGGGGGTCTCACTCTTGCTCAGGCTGGTCTCAAATTTGTGAGTTCAAGCCATCCACTTGCCTCGACCTCCCAGAGTGCTAGGATTACAGGCATCAGCCATGGTACCTGGCCCATAATCTTCAATTTTATTATAGCCATTCAGTCTTTTGAAAAGACCTACCACATAAATGAATAAAATTTCAATACCCTGGACTGAATTTTGCCATGTCACTGGACAAAGTGTTTGAGCACAAGATATGTTGTTGGGGGAAATATTTAGCAAGCACAGCCCCTTCTAGTAATGGCTCAGTGTCGTGCTCGCACACCTGCAAGCTTAGCAGAGGTGGTCCACACCATCCACTTCCTAGTCCTAAAATAATTTGGCCTTCAAATGCCAGTGCTACAGTATGTTCTGTTGCATTCTTCACGGCTTTTGGGAACACTGATACAATGTGTACAACAGTAATATCCCTACAGCATTTACATTTAAAGCCAAGAAACTGATACTCATGGAGGTTTCCCACCACCCAAACTCTGCCTCCTTTTCTATCTCAGAACATATTGTTAAGATGGGAATTTTTATTCCTTTTGCAATCTGTTTAATACTTTCTTAAAATGGAAGGAAACCCATATGGCACACAAAGTATTTTTATTAACGTCTAAAGAAGGACACAGGTAGGAAAATGAAACCTTGAGGAGTTGAATAGCAAAGACTCAAAAACCTATACAAAGACTGTGCTGTCATGTAGCTACTGGGACATGTCTCAAAAAATGGAAGTCATGAACTGAATAAAGCAAACATTAAAACAGACAAACATTTACATCACTGTCTGGCTAACAAAAGTACTATACTTATGTGACTCCAAGACAAAAGAAGCATAATATAGCAGGCTTCCTACGAAAGAAAGAAGAATAGGATCAGAATATCAATATGTCAGTAACATGACCACTCTTGGCTATTTGTTGGTTTTGTTTTTTTTAGAATGAGTGGAATTAGTTGAGTGCTCTAAACCAAAGGTCACAGTGAGTGTCCTAAATCAATGGTCCGGACAGTTAAAGTAACTGAAAAACCCCACTGCTTGGTTTGTAGCTTTCTCATCTTCAGGCTCCACAGATCCTGGTCAGGGTCTCAGCTAGGACCAGACTCCTCTCCCTGAGACCAAGTCGGGGAGGCCCAACTGAGCGCAGGGACTTCCGTGATGTGTGTGTGTTGGGAGAGGGGACTCCACCGTGTCCTCCAATCCCATGCCACTGGACACACACACACACAGAATTCCATACATGCCCGCTGCCTCCCAGTCTGTGATGTCCCGTAACATTCTATCACTCATCAAAGGACGCCACCCAAGACCAGAGACGCTCTAGTTTGGGAAAGGATTGATCTTACTGATCTAAAAGAGATCACTATTTAATTATCTCATTTTTGTCTCCTTTACATATTTTATGTACCTTTTATATTTTCTACTTTTCATTACCCTTTGTTTATAATAACAGATGAAGGAAAGAATCCACGGGATTTTGTATTTACGTACGCTTTGTGGAGAATGCACTGCGGAAACGACATGGCAGCCTAAGAGTCAAACACGTATGACAGCCCTCCCTGATGTACCACTTTGCCGTCTCACTACTGAATCTCTAATCTTTGGCATTTTCAGCCCCACAGGGTGAAAAACCTTAAGCTACACCCTGGGTTTCACACACAGCTTCCTATTCTATTGACTACACTAATTCCTTTTATACCAGAGGGAAAATCTGTCCCCTGGGTGTTTCTCTGCTATGTTTTATTTATGAAAACTCCAGTGGGTGTTTCTTATGGCAGCTAATACCCTCTATGAAGAGAAGGAAAACAGTGTTCACTATTCTTGCATCCTGTACTGCGTACAGTTCCATGCGAGTTACTACAAAATACCAACCTTTTTGCGAAGCAAGCATTTTGCCTCTGAATTAGAAGCGGCTCTAATTTCAACTTAGTTTTAGAAGAATAAAATCAATGGAACATAAATAAACCTACTGAGCTTTCAAATTGCCTTGGGCCACCTTGCCAACTTGGTTCTTCATTTACGTGTAACCTGAATTTCTCTAGGATCCACCAGCCTGCAGATGTATTTTTTTTTTCTTTTTTGTAGCTTCCACTGATGTAGGGCCTCTGACTTCCTAAGTCCCTTGCATCTAATTCTGGAAATTGCCAGGGGGAGACTTGTAGCCTCTACCAGACATTTGCTATGTGGTCACCCTGCCCTCCTCACCAGGCCCAGCTGCTGTTGCATCTTCCTATATCCTGGATCCTGAAACCTCTCCTTAGGCATGGCTAGGCTCTGCGATTCTCAGCAGGTTGCCTCCTCCACCCTGTGTTGCGGCAACATGTGTCTTTCCCCTGGGCTGGCTGTTCGGTCTGCGAAAGCTGGTCCCTTCTCTGCTCAGAAGCCAGACCTGCATCCAGCGGCAGGGGAGAGGTTAGGGAAGCAGCCATGCACCACAGCAGAATCTATTCCTTCCCCTGCATGAGGCAGAGCTTTCCCTGGGGTGAGCTCCTCAGGCCAAGGATCATTTTTCTTCTGGATGAGTGCCCTCCCTGGAGCATCCTCAGCCCCATTGTAAACAGATTCTGTGGCCACATGCCAGTTCCTCAGACTTGCCCAGACGTGTGTGAGCTCAGCAGAAGTGACCTGTGTTTTCCTAGAAGCTCCAGCTCTCCTGCAAGCCCCGGATTACCTGCACCTCCAGGTTCAGACATCTCTGAGAGTCATTTACATTCAACCTGGCACTGTGCTGCATATGTAAACCTACTTAAAACAAGTCCTTGCCTTTCCAGTGAAAATCGACTTTTTGAACTAAAAGAGCAAACTGCAGAAAATCACAGTAATTACTTAGATTTTCTCTGTTCCTGACTGGTGACCTGCACAAGCGCACATTTCCTCTGTCTGGAAAGCACAGGTTGGGGCACCCCTGTTAACGTTCTCCTAGCACGGGGCATTTGCACGCCATGGAACCTGTCACCCAATAAACACACAGCTCCTTGTGTACTGTCTATTCAGTGTCATCTTCAAAAGATGACAAGCTCTGTGGGGCAGGAAGCAAGTTTGTCTGCTCTCCCCTAAAACTTCGGACCTGGCAGAAGTCCTGGAGTTATCTGTGGAAAGATCAAGTAAGTTTTAGTATGTAGTTGCAGGTGTCATTTGCGCTACAATAGATCTCTTCTTCCCCTTCACATGTCTGTGGTGTGTGTGTGTTGGGAATGTCCTTGTGCTTTATCCATTGTGTGCTTTTAAATAGGCAAACAATGTTTTGAGCCATTGGATTGTGAATATTTGCTTATTCCACTGGAAATTTTACAATCTTTGGTAATACTGTGATTGTAATTATCAAAAGGTCTTTTCTAAGACTTCAGAACATGCTCTGTTCTGAATGTGGAATGTGATTTCCATCTGTTAGGCATAGTTATTTGACCACTCTGTGCCTCAGTTTCTTCATCCGTGCAAAGGGAATAAAGATGGTACATACCGCATAGAACTGTGATGAGGATTAAGTTACATAATACTTCTACAGCCCTTAGCACGTCTTTGTTTTGAACAGAGTTCTTACAGTTCTTGTGGCTGGAAAGTTCAGGGGCTCCCGTTTGGTAAGAGCCTTCTTGCTATATCCCATGGAGGAAGGTGAAGAGATCACGAAAGAGTGAGACAGAACTCATCCTCTTATCAGGAAACCACTCCCTTGGTAACTAACACATTCCCTCAATAATTTAATTAATTCATTCATTAGGGCAGAGTCCTCATGGCCTAATCACCTCTTAAAGTTCCCACTTCCTGGCACGCTGCCTTGGGATTAAGTTTCCAACTCATGAACTTTGGATTTCCCTAGAATCCAAACAATGGCAGCAAAGAACGACACATAGTACTTGCCTGTATTGTTAGCTAATGTTGCTACTGCTCTGTGGCTGTTTCTTACTTTCTCTTCTCTGGGAAGTCTACACATGAGCCTCTATATTCTTCACCATAAGACTCCAGAAGTTTGTTTGCCTATAGAACTTCTCTGCCTTATTAGTATAACACAAACTATAAACAAATATCTTTTCCAAGTGAATAGAAAATGAGATGTGAGATTAGAAAACATATCTCAGTCTGGACATGGTGGTGGGTCACCCTTGTAATCCTAGCACTTTGGTAGACCAAAGCAGGTAGATTGCTTGAGCTCAGGAGTTTGAGACCAGCCTGAGCCAGAGCAAGACCCCACCCATCTCTAACAAAAAAACAAAAATAGCAAGACGTTGTGGCAGGCGCCCATAGTTCCAGCTACTGGAGAGGCTGAGGCAAGAGGATTGTTTGAGTCCGGGAGTTTGAGGTTGCCTTGAGCTATGACACTAGCTCACTCTACCCAGGGTGACAGAGTGAGACGAAAGAAGGAAAGAAGGAAGGAAGGGGGGGAGGGAGGGAGGGAGGGAGGGAAAACATATCTCAATTGCAGAAAATGTCATTCACTTTGACATATACTTGCTGTAATTTTTGTTTGCTGCTTGCTGTTTTTGATACTCATTTATGAATTACCCAAGACCTTTGAGAGAAAGAAAAAAATATTTCACTTGAGTGTTTAATATTGTAATAAAAAAAACTTAAGAAGATAGAAGTGCATTCTTGTGTCTCACTTTTTTTTATGTTTTTTTTTATTATTATTAAATCATAGCTGTGTACATTAATGTGATCATGGGGCACCATACACTGGTTTTATAGACCATTTGACACATTTTCATCACACTGGTTAACATAGCCTTCCTGGCATTTTCTTAGTTATTGTGTTAAGACATTTA
>CAUYPK010007438.1:0-13207 GCA_963574355.1 Loris lydekkerianus | reverse complement strand
AAAATGCACTCTTTGATAGTAGTGTTGTACAGTTCCAACTGTTGCTGGGTGTGCAGATTTATTTCTCTTTTTGCTATTAAAGATCTGAGCGTTCTCTTTTCTTAATCTAAAGATTCCAGACTTTTTTCAATTTTGGACATTCCCATAAGTTTCAAGTATTCTCTTCCCCTGTATTCTTCCTTTCAGAACTCAGATCAGACACGTGGATCTTGTCACTCCCTTCATCCTGCTGTCCCTCTCACAGTTTCCATCTCTTTGTCTCTCTGAGGTTCATGATGGCTATTTATTTCAGATGTCTTCTAATTTGCTGAGGGTCTTTTCACTTGTGTCTAATCTGCTGTTTCAAAATCTGAATTCTTTCAGTGATTCAATTTTCGTTTCTAGATGTTCTTTTTCTGCCTGATTATTTTGATAGAAAGAATAAGCCTCTTATTTTTTCTATGCTATGATTGCTTTAAATATAACAAAATAAACTTTATATTCTATATGGAAAAAAAAAATACAAAATAAGGTTTAAGTTCAGAATTTGACGATGATATTTTCTAAAATTTAGTATTTGAATGATTTTACTTATCTTCCTAGGTACCTAGATAATAATGATAATGATAGTAAAAGTCAGCTGCATGAACATGAACTACATGTTCAGCACTTTAATATATCTCAGTCCTCACACCAACTTTTTGAAGTATCTGATATCTTGATTTACTATTAAGGAAACTGAAACTCAGAGAGATTAAGTAACTTGAAAATGATTACACAGGTAATGGTAGAATTGACTATTTAATGTGATGAATTAGTGGTTATTATACTTCTTGAATGTTAAGAAAAGGTAAACAAATTTCAGAGAAAGGAAAAAGAAATGTTTCCTAATAGCTGCCTCTTTCTCACATCTCTCTACAAATTGCTATTGATTAAAGATGTAGGTGAACAAGTTCTGGTATTGTAGGAAGACAAAGCCCAATGGAGAGAAAGAGCACCCAAACACCATGTTTAAAAGAGGAAAAGTTTATTCAGCGAGGAATGCCCAGAAGAATTCAAAATGACCACACTCCCTGATTGGCTCAGTCTTCTCCTTTTTATCCCCAATCAAAAACTTCCGGCTTACAAGTACTTTTCTTATTGGTCAGTTTGAATCAAGCTGGAGAAGCAGGCTCCAGCTTTCACAGAACTGTGGGCTTTCACAGAACCAAGTGTCAGCCTCCAAGTCCCAGGAAGTTAAGTTTTTATAAATTCCTAAGAGCTGAGTCACCATGGGGAGGACCTCACAGGTATATCCTTGGGGTCTGCTTGAGAAAGCCTCTGTTCTCTTTGTCCTTACTTTCTCTGGGTATCCTCTCTGACTGGGCTGGGAGGCATTCTGGATTCTAGTCCTGGCTCTGCCATCAGAGCTTTTGTAAGCCATTTCACTATTACAGACACAGAGGCCCACAAAGGTAAAGGAGACAGTAGTGGTATGCAGCAATTAATTTTATTTTGTAGCTAACAGTGTTACCCATTGGGGAGGAAGACCGAGAATACAATTTAGTTTTCTCTGTAAGAAAGATTATAAATATTTTCATTGTATTTATCATTTTAAGACATTGGAAAGTAGAAAAAGGAGGTTCTAGGATTCAGGTTCCTAAAGTAGCCAGGGAGGAGGGACAGTTGTGAGCAGCCTTTATAGGGCTCCCTTTGAGATAATTCAGAATTGAGCTTGAGCTTTATTCCTCAAGAGACTGCATCAAGGCTTCCAAACATTCCCAGAATATTTACCACATATTGTACAAAGCTTCAAGAGAATGGAAGTTCAGTCTTTTTTTCTGCCCACTGAATTTCAGTTAAACAATCTCTGGAACCTTCTTTGAGAGTGGCTAGACTTAGGAATCAGGAAAACACTATACTTACAATGTTATTTTAAGGGATTTTGATCTAGCTAAATGAAGAGACACATAGGGTGAGGTCTGAGAGGGTGTGAACACAGTGCTTCGTGTCTTATTTTAGTATATTTAGGCCATGTCACCCTCTATAATATCATTGTGTTTACCAACTAGGAAGCTCCTCTGAACTTTAGTGTCCAGAGTTTTTTTTTTTTTTTTTTGGCCAGGGCTGGGTTTGAACCTGCCACTGCAGGTATATGGGGCCAATGCCCTACTCCTTGAGCCACAGGCGCTGCCTCAGTGTCTGGCGTTTTTATTGAGGCTTTATTACTTAGACATGACTAATTGAATCATTGGCCATGAAACTGAACTCAGCCTCCAGCCCTCTCCATTCTCTGAAGGTTGGACTTATATCTCATAGCTCAAAGCCCCAACCCTCTAATTACTTGGTTGGTTTCTTGTATGACCAGCCCCCAGCCTGAAGCTCTAGGGGTCCTCCTTGAGCCACCTCATTAGCATAAATTCAAGTGTGACCTAACAGCTCTTGAATAACAAAGACACTTCTGTCCTTGGGAAATTCCAAGTATTTTCGAAGCTCTGTGACAAAAAGCTGGGACAAAGATCAGACAAATTCCTTATAATATGTATAACAGATGTCTGTGCAGATCTTTTGCTCATTTTAAAGTTGGGTTGTTTTCTTATTATTGCTTTATGCGTTTTTTTGTATACAGAGGATGCCCCCAAAAGGTATATACACATTTTAAGAAAGGAAAAAACTATTAAATTTATAATACTGTAAGTCATATTTGACTCCTACAGTTACAAAAGGTGCTCAACATGACTTGTATTCAATTTTTGTTAATGGTATATATTGAGTATTACAATTTTAATACAGATTTTCCCTTTCTTAAAATGTGTATGCATTTTTTGGCACCCTCTGAATTTTTGATACAACTATTTTATGTGTTTTATGTTTTCTCCAATTCTGTGGTTTGTCTTTTTATTCTTTTAACAGTGTCTTTTGCAGAGTAGAAGTTTTTTTTTTTTTTTTTTTTGCAGTTTTTGGCTGGGGCTGGGTTTGAACCTGCTGCTTCTGGCATATGGGGCCAGCGCCCTACTCCTTTGAGCCACAGGCACCGCCCCAGAGTAGAAGTTTTTAATCTAAATACAGTTTAAAGGGTGGTGCCTGTGGCTCAGTGAGTAGGGCACTGGCCCCATATACTGAGGGTGGGGGGTTCAAACCCAGCCCCGGCCAAACTGCAACAAAAAAATAGCCTGGCATTGTGGTGGGTGCCTGTAGTCACAGCTGCTCCTGAGGCTGAGGCAATAGAATTGCTTAAGTCCAAGAGCTGGGGGTTGCTGTGAGCTGTGATGCCATAGCACTCTACCGAGGGTGACAAAGTGAGACTCTGTCTCAAAAAAAAAAAAAGTAAAAAGAAAAATAAATAACTAAATACAGTTTAAAATTTAATAAATAAGAAAACAAATTAATCTATTTTTTTTTTCATGAATTATGCTTTGGTATTATATCTCATTGCCAAACTGTGGTCACTTAGATTTTCTTCTGTGTTTTCTTCTAGAAGTTTTAGAGTTTTGCATTTTACATTTTGAGTTAATTTTTGTGGATGGTATAAGTGTTGGGGTTTCTGAGAGACCCCCTTGCTGTCTTCAATTCCCACATGAGAGGTTCTCGCATAAAACTGGGGTGAGGGTCTGAAGGAGAGGACCCCAGTCCAAGTATGGAGTCTCAAAAAGGGGGAATGAGAGGGCAGTGCCTGTGGCTCAGTGAGTAGGGCCCCGGCCCTATATACCGAGGGTGGCGGGTTCAAACCCAGCCTCAGCCAAACTGCAACAAAAAAATAGCTGGGCGTTGTGGTGGGCGCCTGTAGTCCCAGCTGCTCGGGAGGCTCAGGCAAGAGAATCGCCTAAGCCCAAGAGCTGGAGGTTGCTGTGAGTCCCGTGATGTCATGGCACTCTACCGAAGGCGTAAGTAAGACTCTGTCTCTACAAAAAAAAAAAGAGGAATGAGAGAGGATACATGGGAAGGGTGAGATTTAGGAGAATATAGGTCTTCTCAAGGACACTCCAAGGATACATGTGCAGGGTCCTCTCCATGGTGTCTCAGCTCTTAGGAATTTGTAGACTTAACTCCTCTGTGAAATCCTGTAGTTCTTTGGGGGCTGGAATAGCTTCTCCTACTTGAGTCAAACTGACCAATGAGAAAGGTACCCATGGGTTGGAACTTTTTGACTGGAGATAAAAAGGGAAAGACCAAGCCAGTAGGAGAGCATGGCCATTTTAAAGCCGCCTATGCCATTAGCTCTGCCTGCTGAATAAAAGCCTTTTTCCTCTTAAAGATGAGGTTTGGGTTCTCTTTCTCTCCATTGGGCCTTGTCTTCCGGCAACACAAGGACAAGGAAAGACTTTAACAGAGGGGAAAAGCAGAATGGAGACCAACCAGGTGTCAGCTCAGCTCCCACATAGTTGCAGAAGGCTTTTATTAGCTCAGTATAGCTGGAATGGGGCAGTGAGCCCAGCATACCTCCTGGGGCTCTTCTCTAGTTTGGGTCAGGATGTGTATGGATAGCGTGTTTCCAAATAACTGTCCTTGAAGTACTCCAGGAGTTGGAGAGGGGGTTGCTTGTTTTCTAAAATGGCCGCACTCTTGTCAAGATTATGAGAATTCCTTTCCCACAACTCCTCACTTTTTTTTTTTTTTTTTTTTTTGAGACAGAGTCTCACTTTGTTGCCCTCCATAGAGTGCTATGGTGTTACAGCTCACAGCAACCTCCAGTTCCTGGGCTTAAGCGATTCTCTTGCCTCAGCCTCCCGAGTAGCTGGGACTACAGATGCCCGCCACAATGCCTGGCTATTTTTGTTGCAGTTGCCACTCCTGTTTTAGCTGGTTGGGGCCGGGTTCGAACCCATTACCCTTGGTATGAGGGGCCGGCGCCCTACCCACTGAGCCACAGGCGCAGCCCACAACTCTTCACTATTTTTTTTTAAGGAATGGGGGGCACAGAAATCTCTCAAAACTGCTTCCTGCTGGATGGGGGTGCTGACTCTTTTAGGGATATAGAGGGGAGTTATTTGGGTTAGGAAGAATTTGGTGTTTTCTTGAATGAGCCTCTTTCAGGAGAACTTGGGTGACATTGAGAGAGGATACCTGGGAAGGGTGAGGTCTAGGAAAACAGAGTCTTCTGAAGGAGACCCCAAGAATACACCTGTAAGGTTCTTCCAGTGGTGACTCAGCTCTTAGGAATTTGTAAAAACTTAACTTCCTAGGACTTGGAGGCTGAAGCTTGCTTTGGTGAAAGCCGGTGATTCTATAAAAGCCAGAGCCTGCTTCTCCAGTTCTTCAAACTGACCAATGAGAAAGGTACCCATGAACCAGACTTTTTGATTGGGGATAAAAAGGAGAAGACTGAGCCAGTTGGTGAGCATGGCCAGTTTGAATTTTTCATTTTTCTTTTCTTTTTTTTTTTTTTTTTTTGAGACAGAGCCTCAAGCTGTCGCCCTGGGTAGAGTGCCTTGGCATCACAGCTCACAGCAAACTCCAACTCCTGGGCTTAAGCTATTCTCTTGCCTCAGCCTCCTGAGTAGCTGGGACTACAGGTGCCCACTACAATGCCCGGCTATTTTTTTAATTTTGGCTGTAGTTGTTGTTGTTGTTTGGCAGGCCTGGGCTGGATTGGAACCCGCCAATTCTAGTGTATGTGTCTGGTGCCTTAGCCGCTTGAGCTACAGGCGCAGAGCCAGTTTGAGTTTTTCCATGCCATTTGCTCTGCTGGCTGAAACATGGTGTTTGGGTACTCTTTCTCTCCATTGGGCCTCGTCTTCCTGTGACAACATGTTGTTGGGTTAAGCTGCCAATGGTATTTTGAATGAACTGTATCAATGACCTGGATCACAGTTCATATAAGGAGCGGACTGAGGGGGAGACAAAGTAATGAAAAAAGCAAAGGGGTAATTAGAGGTAAGACCTAGGGGAGCCAGCTTTGTGAGTCAAACCAAGAGCAAGAACCTGATTCAGACATAGAACATGAAAATTCAGTTGAGATGAAACTAAAGCAATAAAAACAGGAAGCAAAAGTAAAATCACAGAGACTGAGTGCAACAGAAAGAAAGAAAGTTGATTTAAGCATAGAGCATTACCAGAGGAAGTTACTAGGTTGCTTGAGAGTGAGAGAAGACCCTTTGTTACCAGATGAAGGGGGTCTGGTCACCTGTCACTGTCAGCCAATATTCAGAGAATGGGAGTTAGGGCAGTGATTAGGGAGAACAGTGAGAGTAGCCTCTCCAGGACTGCTCTGTTCTTCCATTTTCAAAATGACGGTTTTAGACATAAAAGTTCAAAGTAAAAATCATGTTAATATTTATTTTAAATGACAATGATTTGCATAACCCATGACCCATAATAAACAGTTTCCATCACCTAAAACTACATTCCCATTCAAAAGTTAATCTCCTGAATCAGTTGTCCTAAACTACTCAAGACATACACTGTTAGGTTAAAGCTGAATTTATAAAACAGTAAGAATGGGAGACATGAGGTGAAGGTCATGTAGGACCTAAACCAACCAGACCAGCTGTGTTATCTCAGCCCTAGCCTGAATGACTCCTTATTATTCTCACTAAATGTGCTTTCACCCTCATCTATGCCAATACACAAGTATAAGTATTCTCTCTCTACCCTTTCGATTTGTTTATGAAATTTTCTCATTGGTTCCATTGCATCTCTGGGCATATTTATGCCTTTTCTATCAGCCATCAATTACCTTAGTTTCCACATGCCTGTATTCTTTCCTTTTTCTTTTTTTACTGATATTTATTCAGTGCCATTTTTTCTGTTGATTGTATGACTGTTAGTGTTGGAATGTTTGTGTAGTGCAGTGTTCCACAACCGTGACCATTCCCCAACTTGATGTCACAAGCTGGAAACTGTTTTATGTTAACAGGGAATAATTGACTAACTGAATTATTATGTGCCCATACCCTTTGTGTATTCCTGGGCTCCTTTTAGACTTCCTATTTTAGCTGCTAGACTTTCTTTCCATTCTCCTGAAGCCCCCTTTCTTTGTCCCTATTCAATGTAAGGTGTGTGTCTAGGTTTATTTCTTTGGACATGGGTATCTAATTGCTCCAGAGGCATTTGTTGAAAAGACTATCCTTTCTCTACTGCAACTCTGTGGTCCTTTGTCAAAGAGAAGTTGACTTATTTGCATAGGTTTATTTAAGGCCTTTCTGTTCTGTTCCATTGATCAGTATGTCTGTCTCTTCACCAGTACCATGCTGTCTTGATTTCTGCAGCTTTATAGTGGGTACTTCCAGCTTTGCTCTTTAGTATTGTGTTGGCTATTCTTGGTCTTTGCCTTTCCATAGGAATTTAAGAACAGTTTGTTGATAACTACCTGATAACTTGTTGGGGATTTTGATTGATATTACATTGAATCTTTAGATTATGTTGGGAAGAATTTATATCTTAAAAATATAAGATATATTTTTGGAATGTAATATATATATTTGGATTATTTTAAGTCTTTGATTTTTTTATTAGAGTTTTCTAGTTCTTGCATATAGATCCTGTACTTATTTTGTTATTTTTACTAAAGTATTTCATTGGGGAGGAGGATACAGTTATAAATGGTATTTTAAATTTCAAATTTGTTGCTGGTACATAGGAAAGCAGTTGACCTGGTTCAATTACTTGGCTGGGCTAGAAAGTTCAGCCAAGGCATGGTGGTAACCAAAAAATGAGTGGAAACTGAAAAACAAACAAACAAACAAAACAAAAACAAAACAAAACAAAAAGCAAAACAGAATAACTGGAAGGGCACAGGCAGTATGGATAGAAAGTATAAGTAACCTACCCAAGTTTCAGGATAACAAAGAGAGATTTTTTTTTTTTTTTTCAGGCAGTCTCACTTTAATGCCCTGGGTATAGTGCCATGGTGTCATAGCTCACAGCAACCTCAAACTTGAGCAATCCCCTTGCCTCAGCCTCCTGAGTAGCTGGGACTATAGGTGCCCTCCATAACCCCTGGCTATTTTTTTTTCTACTTTTAGAAAAAAAGTGTTTGAGACCAGAAGTGTTTCAAATTTTGGATGTTTTTCAAATTTTGGAATATAGTAGAACCTCTACAGTTGACCACCTCTTTAAGTTGACCTAATTTTCTTAGACTGGACATGTACCCCATGCATGTATCAGTACAGTAGGCCTCGTTCCTTGTGTTGACCACTTCTGTATATTGACCAGTTTGTTACAGTCCCTTCAGTGGTCATTTTACAGAGTTTCTACTATATTTGTATGTACTTGTATAATGAGATATCTTGGGGATGGGAGCTAAGCCTAAACATGATTCATTTATGTTTCATATATACCTTATACACATAGCCTGAAGGTAATTTTCTACAATATTTTTAATAATTTTGTGTGTGAAACATTTTTAACTGCCATTAAAATGAGGACAGGTGTGGAATTTTCCATTAGTGATGTCATTCTGTACTCAAAAAATTTTTGATTTTCAGGTTTGAGATGCTTAACCAGTATATAGTATGTTTTTCTATACATATCTAATTTAAATTAGGCACAGTAAGAGATTAACAACAATAACTAATAATAGAATAATTATAAAAATACACTGTAATAGGGTGGCACCTGTGGCTCAAAGGAGTGGGGCGCCGGCCCCATATACCAGAGGTGACGCATTCAAACCCAGCCCTGGCCAAAAAAAAAAAGAAAAAAAGAAAAAGAAAAAAATTATATATACAGTATATATACTGTAATAAAAGTTATGTGAATGTAATGCTCCCCCCCCCAATCTCTTATTGTACTGTTCTCACACTTCTTGTGATAAATGTGAGGTGATAATTCTGCAGATTGTGGTTGACCAGGGTAACTGAAACCAAAGAAAAAAACTACGGATAAAGGGGAACTACTCTATTTTCCAGAAGTGATTGTGGAGAATTGGTATCATTTCTTCCTTACATGTTTGACAGAAATTATCAGTGAAGCCTAGTCCTGGTAGTTTCTTTTTTGGAAGGTTATAACATTGGTTCAATTTGTCTAATAAATATATGTTGACATAGATTTTCTATTCTTCCTTGTGTGAGTTTTGCTAGTTTGTATCTTTCAAGGTGTTAGTTCAATTTATCAAATTTGTGAACATAATTTTTTTTTTTTTTTTTTTTTTTTTAAGACCATCTCACGCTGTTGCCCAGTCTAGGGTGCTATGGCATTAGTCTAGCTCACAGCAATCTCAAAGTCCTGTGTTCAAGCAATCCTCCCACTTTGGTCTTCTGAGTAGCTAGTACTGTAGGTGCCAGCCATAATGCTCAGTTAATTTTTTTTTTTTTTAAATTTAGTAGAGATGGGGTCTCACTCTTGCTCAGGCTGTTCTCAAACTCCTCAGCTCAAAGAATGCTCCTCTCTCGGCCTCACAGAGTGCTAGGTTTACAGGCGTGAGCCATCATGTCCCTCCTAGCCTAGAGTTATTGGAAGTATTCCCTTATTATCCTTAAACGTCATTGGGATCAGTGGTGATGACCACTCTTTCATGAATGGTACTAGTGTCTTTTCTCTTCTTGGTGGGTCTGACTAGAGGTTTATTAATTTTACTGATCTTTTGAAGAATCAGATTTTGGTTTTGTTGAATTTTCTATTGTTTTCCAGTTGTAGAGGCCTGCTTTTCTATCCTACTTATCTTGGATGGTTGACTTGCTGGGTTTTCCTGACAATCATTCTGTATTTCACTTTCTCTGGTCTCTAGTCTGAGCAGGAACTGAGAAGGAACAAATTAATGAACTGCAGGGTATATTAAACTCAATGCTGTATGGTGGAGATGTTGTACTTAAGTCTTTTCATTGTTACTTTTACATCACTATTCTCTATTTAGCATAGTTTTGCAAGAAAATCACATTTTTCATTTATAGCATTCTGTAACATTTTAAATTATGTTTGGTGTCACTTATTTCTTGTGATCTGGAAAGGAATATGAAGGAAGTTGGCTTATGTTCCTCAGTAGGTTTTGAATCAGAGTTTTAATGAGGAATGTTAGAAGTTGTCTGGTCTGACCTTCTTCTCCCTTTATAAATGAAGAGAGTTAGGCCCAGAGAAATAAACTGCATTTCTAAGATCACACAACTGGCTGTTGGCAGGGGAAAGCTTGTGATCTTTAGTCCTGTACTTTTTTTCATCTTGTTGCTCATTTATGTCTTTTGACTTATTAACCCTTGATACTGAATCTTTCCCAACTATAATCTGAAGTCTTTGCTCTTCGTTTCCTTTATGGGAATGTTGCAGTTTTAAGAGATAGAAAACATTGAGTTTCTTGGGCAAAATAATATAAAAAACTTCATTGGAATATGCAGAGTTGCTAAAAATAACTAATAAAATACTTCTAAATGATTTGATTATTTTAGTTATTAGAATCTGAAATTGGGACAAGAATCAAAGATATGCTTAATTGTCAGAATGCAATTTTTGAATATTGTTTTGAAAAAGATTATACTAAACCAAATAAGCCTGTAATTTCTAACTATTAGCATTAACCAAGATGAATGTGATTCCTTTTAGGGAACTAGAACTTAATAATCTGTAGAATTGATTTTGGTTATGTGCTCTTATTTCAGACAGAACCAGGTTGTATTATTAGACACACTGGAACAAGAAATTTCAAAATTTAAAGAATGTCATTCTATGTTGGATATTAATGCTTTGGTGAGTATGATTTAGTTGATGTAACTTAATGACATCTTGTATTAGAAATAGCTAGGTTTAGCCTTTCAACTATGTACTTATATGCATATTTAGGGTCTTGTCTAATTTTTAAAGTTTAGAATTTCATGTTAGGAAAAGATGGAAGGGGATGCAGGCTTAGAGATGTAAGAAAGAAGGGGAAAAAGCACTTAGTTTTTGAATAAAGTAATAGAAAAAGAAATGAGAGATGTGTCGGTAGAGAGGTTTGCAAACTAACGTAGCTGTCAGTACAGTCATAGTCTGTGAGCTCTAGAACTTATAG
Source organism: Loris lydekkerianus (assembly GCA_963574355.1). Classification (NCBI taxonomy): domain Eukaryota; kingdom Metazoa; phylum Chordata; class Mammalia; order Primates; family Lorisidae; genus Loris; species Loris lydekkerianus. The sequence goes on along the minus strand of CAUYPK010007438.1, from coordinate 2,331 downwards.
ACACTCTTTATATCTCTCTGGGTCTTCCAGTTTGCAGTTCCTAGATGATAATCAAAGCCACTTTTGACTGAGAGAAGAAAAGAGAGCAAGACTCCATTGTGCTCTTTTCAGACTAAAATAACAGTAGTTATATCTGCTTAGTTACTTATAAAGGCAGTAGAGAGTTCTTTACTTTTCTTAAGTGAAACTGAGAATTCTTTTTATCAGGAAACCTTGATTTGCTTACTAGAATTTCCATTGTCTTGAATTGTTATCTTTCAAATGTTGAACTTACAATAGGAAATTAAACTTATTTATGAATCTGAAATAGATCTGTTCTAAGAGAACTAAAAGTAAGGCCTTCAAGGTACTATTTTTTTCTTTAAGGAAAGTGCATTTCTCTTTACCAGTTACATGATTTTTTAAATTATAATTTTAAATATGGCATATTCATATTGCTATAATAAATTAGCACTCTGGGCTGAAATGACACTTTGAGAATGATCAGTTATATTTTTCAATATAAATAGTAGAATAGTTGAATTTCATCAGAAGCGCTATAGCTTTTTCATGAGAGGAACTGATACTCTTAAGAAACAAGGAATTAACAAAAATAAGGAACTTGTTGCTACCTTTCTTTTCCCCTTGAACTTTAAGAATAGCTTGGTTTACATGATTTTGTTGCCATTCAAATGTACCTCAAAAAATGGATTTTTCATTGAACAACGGTGGCTTGCTAATGTTTTCTTTTTAGAACAGTCAAAAACAAAGTCCGTATTCTCTATCATTAGACAGGGACCTGTGGTAGTAAACACAGAGCCATCTTCTCTGTAGTTCCTGCTTCTTGTGAAGGAGGTGGGCAAGGCTACATGGACCTACTTTTGTGTTCCCTATTGAGTTCATATTGCAGTGGAAGGATACTTGTTGAATGAGTGAATATTGAAAGAATGAACCAAGCAGACATAATAACTGTTGGTTTAGTCTGTAGAAGTAGAAAGGAGTCTTACTCTTTTTTTCTTTTTCAGCCAAGAGTGGTTTTGATTATCATCTATGAACTAAAAACTGGAAAGCCTAAAAAAATATAAGGAAGGTCTATAAGTTCCAAAGCTCATCAAACTATGACTTTCTTTTTTTTTTTTTTTTTGAGGCAGGGTCTCATTCTATTGCCCAGGCTAGGGTTCAGTGATACCATCATAGCTCACTGTAACCTCAAACTCCTAGGCTTAGGCAATCCTTCAGCCTTAGCCTCACAAGTATTTGGGACTACAGGTATGCACCACTACACATGGCTGCTAAGTTTTCTATTTTTTTTTTATGCTGCCAGAGCTTAAGTAACTTACTTAATTTGGCAGAGTTGGAGGCTTTAACAATAATCAGGCAAATTCCAAAGTTTGTGCTCTTAGTTTCTACAATGCCATGTGGATAGATGTGCATAACAAATCAATTTCTTTTTTTTTTTTTTAATTGTTAAATCATAGCTGTGTACATTAGTGCAATCCCCTGTACCCATTGTAAGATGCACCATAGATGTGGCCCCACCCATTACCTTCCCACCACCAAAACCTCCCCCCTCCCTTCCTCTTTCTTGGCCCTTTCCCCATAGTCTTGTGCTATAGTTGGGTTATAGCCTTCATGTGAAAGCTATAATTTAGCTTCATAGTGGGCTGAGTACATTGGATACTTTTTCTTCCATTCCTGAGAGACTTTGCTAAGAAGAATATGTTCCAGCTCCATCCATGTAAACATGAAAGAGGTAAAGCCTCCATCTTTCTTTAAGGCTGCATAGTATTCCATGGTATACATGTACCACTATTTGCTAGTCCATTCGTGGGTCACTGGGCACTTGGGCTTCTTCCATGACTTAGCAATTATGAATTGGACTGCAATAAACATTCTGGTACAGATGTCTTTGTTATATTGTGACTTTTGGTCTTCTGGGTATAAACCTAGTAAAGGGATTATAGGATCGAATGGCAGGTCTATTTTTAGTAAGTATTCTCCAAACATCCTTCCAGAAAGAACATATTAGTGGGCATTCCCACCAGCAGTGTAGAAGTGTGCCCTTTCCTCCACATCCATGCCAACATTTCTGGTTTTGGGATTTTGTTATGTGGGCTACTCTTACAGGGGTTAGGTGACATCTCAAAGTAGTTTTATGTTGCTTTTCTCTGATGATTAAGGATGATGAGCTTTTTGTCATGTGTTTGTAGATTTTGCATCTGTCTTCTGTAGAGAAGTTTCTCTTTGAGTCCCTTGCCCACCCTGAAATGGGGTCACGTGTTCTTTTCTTGCTAATAAATTTGAGTTCTCTGTGGATTCTGGTTATTAGACCTTTATCGGAGGTATAACCTG
>CAUYPK010007437.1:0-36751 GCA_963574355.1 Loris lydekkerianus | reverse complement strand
TGAGGGAAGAGAATCAAATGATCCCAAGAGTTTTAGGTTTCTGGGAGCTAAAAGAACTTAACAATGAAAACAAAATTTATAAAAAAAAAAAAAAAAAAAAAAAAAAATTTTTTTTGGAAAAGAAAAACAATATTTTTTTTTGAATTTGTTTAAAAAAAAAAAAATAATTTTTTTTTTTAAATTAAAAAAAAGCCCAATAAAAATTTTTTAAATACCTTTTTGGTAAACAGGAGGTATTTCCTTCCTAAGTGAAAACATCCAGTGAGTAAAACAGGCTTGCTTTCATGGGAAAGTACACTTCATTATTACGAACACCTAAGAGGAGAGATGCTGTTTCAATGTACAACAGTTGTGTATAAACAGCAGCTCTCCCCTCCTCCTCCATCTTCTGAATTACCTCAGATACCCTCTTCGGACCTCATCTGATCTCACATCTCCAGGAACACTGAACACTGTTAGGCAGACAGACTGCAGTTTTCTTTTATTTATTTTTATTTATTTATTTCTTTGTAGAGACAGAGTCTCACTTTACTGCCCTCGGTAGAATGCCGTGACGTCACAGGACTCACAGCAACCTCCAGCTGTTGGGCTTCTGCTAGTCTCTTGCCTCTGCCTCCCGAGCAGCTGGGACTACAGGCGCCCGCCACAACGCCTTGGCTGGGGCTGGGTTTGAACCCACCACCCTCGGTATATGGGGCCGGCACCCTACTCACTGAGCACAGGCGCCACCCCAGACTGCAGTTTTCTACAGATAAAAAGGAACGTGTGTGCTTTGGTTCTAAACCCTTTTTGATAGTGCTCTCCAGGCTGTAGCTGCACACTGGGTTCCTCCTTGGAACAGCTATGATAACTGACAACTTTCTTTTCTGGATGACTGTGAGTAAGAGTCCTTCATACTAAGTTGAGAAGGTGTTATTTTTACCCAACTACATGTATTACCTTGCATTTGTTTACCACTGTTGAAATTCGCCTACCAGGTAATGCCCCTTACACAGAGGTACAAAAACATTCAAGTTGAGGATGATTCCAATTAACTTAATTTTAGTTATCTGGAAGGGCTTAGAACCCTGTGAAAACTCAGTGATTTTACTATTATATCACTGATTAAAATAAATAGCTAGAATAGGTGATAGGAGAATCCCACACTCTATATTTCTGTGGCTTTAGAAAAAAATCAATTAATCCTAAGAGAATTTACTACAGAATCTTGTCAAAGTCTATAAAGTATAGGCTCAGTGCCCATCACACAGTGGTTATGGCACCAGCCATATACACCAAAGTTGACCTGTTCAAACCCATCCCAGGCCAGCTAAAACAACAATGACTACTGCAACAAAAAATAGCCGGGTGTTGTGGCAGGCGCCTGTAGTCCCAGCTACTTGAGAGGCTGAGGGAAGAGAATCGCTTAAGCCCAAGAGTTTGAGGTTGCTGTGAGCTGTGACACCACAGCACTCTACCGAGGGTGACATAGTGAGACTCTGTATAAAAAAAAGTATAAACAGTCATACTTATTGGTTTTCTTTTAGTTGTCATTAGTCAGGGATATTTTCTTCTTCCAGAAACCACGATGCATTTCCTCTTGTATTTTGTATTAGTTTTCCCACACTATTTCATATAAGTACCATGTGCTAACTGATTGCACCCTGGAGCTCCAATCAGATTCCAAACATGCCAAGGTTGAAATGTGTGTGTGGTAACTGGTAGTCAATCTCCATCTGAAACTCTTCTGAGAACAAGGGTCTCCGTGGCAATCAGCCTACCAACATACTGGTTATCAGCAGATAAGGCCAAAATATACATTGGTCAAACTAAAGAAAACTCTGATAATTTAATTACACCTAGTTTTGTTGATTTCATTTATGGAAAAAATTGTGTGTAGATATAGCAATAGATAGATACATCTTTAGTACATACACACACAAATGCTATTCTATTCCATCTAGTATACCCAACATGTCCATTTCAAGAAATAATCTGGCACTAGGACCCATGAACATCTTCTAAATAGAGATGAGGATGTGAGGGTGATCTGGCTGCGACATCTGTCACCCCATTAATCGCCAGGGTTGATTCGGCTGATCTGGCTGGCTAGGCGGGTGTCCCCTTCCTCCCTCACTGCTCCATGTGCATCTCTCCCGAAGCTGCGCACTCGGTCAAAGAGGACGACCTTCCCCAATAGAGGAGGACCATTCTTTGGTCAAGGGTATAGGGGTAGCTGCGCTGCCCTGCTAGAACCTCCAAACAAGCTTTCTAAATAGAGATGAATGGCCAGGCAAGGTGGCTCACGCCTGTAATCCTAGCACTCTGGGAGGCTGAGGCATGTGGATTGCTTAAGCTCATGAGTTCAAGACCAGCCTGAGCAAGAGAGAGACCCCCATCTCTACTACAAATAGAAAAACTGAGGCAAGAGGATCGCTAGAGCCCAAGAGTTGGAGGTTGCTGTGAGCTATGATGTCACAGCACTATACCCAGGGTGACAGCTTGAGACTCTGTCTCCAAAAAACAAAACAAAAAATAAATAAATAAAAATAGAGATGATGGGTGGTGCCTGTGGCTCAAAGGAGTAGGGCACCAGCCCCATATGCTAGAGGTGACGGGTTCAAACCCAGCCCTGGCCAAAAAAACTGAAAAAAAAAAAAAAAAAAGAGATGACAGCAGAGAATTCATTGATGTTTTGCTTTTCCCACTTCTTTTTTTTTTTGAAGACAGAGTGTCACTTATTACCCTTTGGTAAAGTGCCGTGGCGTCATACCTCACAGCAACCTCAAACTCTTGGGCTTAAGCGATTCTCTTGCCTCAGCCTCCCAAGTAGCTGGGATTACAGGTGCCCACCACAATGCCTGGATATTTTTGTTGTTGTTGCAGTTGTCATTGTTGTTTAGCTGGCCCAGGCTGGGTTCAAACCTGCCAGCCTGGGAGTATGTGGCCGGTGTCCTACCCACTGAGCTGCAGGCGCTGCCCTCTATTTGCATTTTTTAATGATGGTTTTGGCATATTTTGGTAGTTCTTCATATTCTTCCCTGGCTTGATTAACAAGCAAATTACTTTTTTGTTTTTTTAAACACTCCAATGCCAATTTATTTTTTAAAAGTGCTCTGCGTCATCCTATGTTTTGCCTTTTTTTGTATAATTGTACCTTTAAAAATTACGTAAGTTGTAATGATCTAACACTATTAATAGCCATTCAGAAAAAACTCTCCCTCCCTCCAACAACCATCCAGGGGGAAATTAAAAGTCCTGAAAAGAGGCCAATTCAACATGGCCTTTACCCTGGTAGAAATAAAAAGTGAAAAGATGAAAAGAAAACAGAAATCAACTAAGAGGTGTTGCCAGTGTCTCTCAGGAGTGGGGCCCTGGCTATTGCCTGGGGTGGTGACAGGCAGAGCCTGCGGCATGCAGTGTGGCCACTGGGAGACCTTGCATCTTTCTCACCCCAGCACACCCATGTCACAACTAGGTGTCATGGAAATCCTTCAGTAGAGTTCTCCATCGCTGTTCTGCTATGTGCATCTGGTTCTCCAAGTCCCCTCTTGTCATAGCTGTCAGCACGTTCCACTTTCCATGTGAGATTTTCCATTTCAGCCTCCAGCTGAGCCTGGGATCCAGACTCCATGTAGTATGCACGGGTAGGGGTACTGCAGAGTGTATCAACACTTGGCCAAGAGCTTGGTAGCATTCTGTAGGTACTGCCAGTCGGTCCATGTCCCCAGGTTGGTCCTGACTTTCTTCCTGAATCTTCTTGGAATCCGCTGTATGTCTAGCTGCAAGCTCTTGTTGTGATTTTCCCACCTTTCAAAGTAGAATAAGTACTTCTTGAGGGTTTCCCTGGCCTGGGCTTGCTGGCTCTGATTGACAATGTCAGGAGTCTCCTTGTAACGACTGCACTCATAGTACTCACTGCCATGAGTTTTCCAATCCCCTATACACATTCAGCAGAAATTTGTTTACATTTTGAGCATTGCATATAACTGCAGCCTCCATTCTTCTCATGCAGATGTTGCACTTGGGACAATCTTAAGTGTGAGCACTAATGTAGTTGGCTGTTTCAGAGTCGTCCACACACTTCGTCAGCCATTTCTGGATTGTGGCGCAGTCTGTGGGAGCATGATACATCTGACACTTGAAACAGAAAACCTCATTGCACCAATTGCACTGTACTCGACGAGCTCTAGGCTCCTGTACCTGAATAACCATGGGGCAGTCTGCACCAGGGCACAGTTGGAGCTGGTAATGACTCTCCACATAGTCCCTGAAGAGGTAGCGCCTGTATTTCTCTCTCAATTCTTCATTGGGAACCAATGGAAACACAAAGTCCTCTGGTGTACGGAGTAGACAATCCTGAGCCATACAAGAGACTTGCCATCCTTGATAAGTACTGAGCAATGCTGCTCCCAGCAGCTGCGGCAAAACTGGTGTTGACAGGCCAGAGAGTAGGTTTTCCTTGTGCACAAACTGTGTACACACTGCACAATGGTGAGAGGGATGGGCTGCAGGGACATGTTTTGATGGATTAAGCTGAACTCGAGCTTCAACAAGCAGTTGAACAGACTTGTATCTGTCCAATATCTCTGAGACTTGCCAGTGGAAATTAACTAATACAAGTTTATCAACTGAATAAGATACCTTTAGGACCGAGGCTAAGCTGGTCACATGGTCGTTGAGGGCACTCTTGGACTCCTTGTAGGTCAAGCAGGTGAACTGGCACTCCTCTGGATCAAAGGCATCCGCCCCCTGCTGCTGCACATCACTGGCTACTCCCACATAATAGTCCTCTATATCTCCATGGTCCTCACCCTCCTCTTCTTCCTCTTCCTCACAATTTGGATCATACATAGTCCTCTTCATTGCTGTCAGAACCCTGGCTATTCATGTCCATGGACATCTTAGCATCCAGCCAAGTTGTACATCAGGAAAGCAGTTGTTTCTTTCCCCTCCCTCCCAACTTTATTGCTTTCTCAAATGCATTAGTATTTTTGTCTTCTGTAATTCTTTTTTTTTTTTTTTTGCAGTTTTTGGCTGGGGCTGGGTTTGAACCTGCCACCTCTGGTATATGGGGCTGGCGCCTACTCCTTTGAGCCACAGGCGCTGCCCTCGTCTGTAATTCTTGATGATCTTTCAAGCAGATGTCACCCAAGTATTGTAGGTCATATGATTTCCATCTGGAGCCTCACCCCAGCATCTGCTGAGCCTGAGTGGGCCAGATCAGGTCAGATCCAGCCAGAGAAGTCAGACTGGAGCCCACCAGCAAAGGCAGGCCATGGGCCTACGCTGGTCTGCAAATTACTTTTTAAGAACAAAACTTAAAAGATTTAAAACCAACCCTAGGCTGGCCACAGTAGCTCACACCTGTAATCCTAGCACCCTAGGAGGCTGAGGCAGGTGGAATGCTTGAACTATTGAGTTCTCAACCAGCCTGAGCAAAAGTGAGACACCCCCATCTCTACTAAAAATGAAAAACTGAGGCAAGAGGATTGCTTAAGCCCAAAAGTTTAGGGTTGCTGTGAACTGTGACACCACAGCACTCTACCAAGGGTGATAAAGTGAGATTCCGTCTAAAAATAAATATATAAATAAATAAATGAACAAAACCAACCCTAAAGGCATTGATGTCCAGACTTCGGTCCATGTATTTCTTCTTCTCATATTTATCTCGAATAAATCCCTCGACAGCTCTGCAAAAAGCTCATTAAGGATGAATCAAACAAGTCTCTCCAATAATAAGAATATAAAAAGTCAATTTGTACCCCATGGAGCACTGTTCTCCTCCCTCCCTCTCATCTGATTTCCCCACATGGCTCCTGTCTCTTCATATGCAGCTTCTCTAACCAAAACCTTGAGGGGCCTCCTCCACGATTACTGCAGGGAATCACTGTTTCCTATCATCACCTTCAGAGAGATGACAGCACCGAGTGGGATTAACCTTCACATTAACACAAGAGGTATCTGTGGCTGTTCTAGAATATAGGTAGTCAATTATCACACAATGGCACCTAAGTGTCCCTTAAAAATATGAACCCTTGTGCCTACTGCCAGAATCTGACCAGCATGCCTTCCGCAGGGCCTCACCAAAAACTGCACCCACCAAAAAACTAACATGATCTACAAACCACATTTTGGGAAGTTATGCCTTTAGGTGGCCTGTTGAGCAGATGGAGAGTTATTGATAAACCAGTCAACAACAGTTAATTTTTTCACATGGAACATAAAAAGACATTAAAAATAGCAGTTTTGCTCAGCAGCTCCCATAGCTCAGTGAGTAGGGCACCGGCCACAAATACCAGGGCTAGTGGATTTGAACCCAACCCAGGCCAGCTAAAACAACAATGACAAACTGCAACAAAAAAAATAGCTGGGCGTTGTGGTAGGTGCCTGTAGTCCCAGCTACTTGGGAGGCTGAGGCAAAAATGGCAGTTTTGCTAACTGCTAGGGTTCAACAAAGCACAGTAAACTATTCTTTTTATCAAACAAGAGTTTCAGAGATCCTAAATGAACTAATGGAGATGTAACTTTATGGAAGAATTCACAATGAAATAACTGCAATCTTAAATCCCAAGTGAATCTTCCCCCATGTGACATTAGCAACTTTACATGTGTTTTTTACATATCTTGCTTTCAGGACAAAGGAAAAGCTAGGACTTTGACTAATCCACATGGAGATGAACCAGTTAGATCATAGCCTTAAGTCTGTGTTGATTCTCTCTAGATGTTAAAATACCACTGAGCTTTCTAAGTTGCTTCAGAAAAGATACGGGTCTATCTGGGGTCGCCGGAAGGTCTCAGGAAGGTAGGCTTCATACAGTCGGTTTGCCTTCCCATTCCCCATCTCCTGCATGCACTGTGAACAAAGAGCACGTGGAAACATGGACTGTTAGATCAGGAACAAACTGAAAAACTTCTCAACCAATCCTATCACTGTACAGAACCAAGATTTAAAATTACATATTCTAATTTCCAATCCACGGTTTTCTTCACTCTCTAGGAATGTGCAATCTTTGCCTCCCTTCAGCTGTCTCCCCTGCTGCTCTAACCTTTTACTAAAAGATTTGTCTGCCAAGATACTTTTTAATTCAGTAATAATTCATTTGAAAGTCTAAGATACGCAGCTACCAATCAAAATGTCTACTTGATAGGCAATAATCAGTGTTAAAATTCGGAGTATATACCATGTGTTATTAATTAATATATTCAGCTTTTTGGCAATAAATGTATGTTTCCCATTGGCCTTCTACTAAATGGATCCTTTAATATTTGTGAGGGATAAATCCCCCAAAGCTTCATGGTATATAATTTCCTTCATAAGACAGAGTAAAGCACAAATGCAAAATGTAATTCTATGAGTCTATAAACGTAGTCTAAAGTGATTTCTAAAGTCATTTCTTGGTTAAGAATAACTTTATTTCCATCACCAACTTTAGCAACTGGTTTTCTTTGGGGGAGAGGCTCCCTTTTATCCCCCATAAAGAAAAAAATTTAAAAATTAAAGTGTTTCAAGGTAGGAAAAGAATAAAGAACAATGAAGCTACCTCAAGTTACGTATCTTTGGCCAGCCAGCCTTTAAGTGTCTCATTTCAAGATCACCAAGCTAACAGCAAGCACAATTCATATAGTTGTTTTAGCAATAAAATATTTCTATAATAGAAGTTTATGATTTCTGGTGGCACCTATGGCTCAAAGGAGTAGGGCGCCAGCCCCATGTGCCAGAGGTGGCGGGTTCAAACCCAGCCCTGGCCAAAAACTGCAAAAAAAAAAAAAAAAGTTTATGATTTCTTTCTATAAGTCTATGATACCTTAAAATGTCAGCTCTGCAAATGCCAAGGGTCTTAGAAGATAACCCAGTATCTTTCTTAATACCTCCACGGACCTATGTGGTCCTTGCCCATAGACTATTTGTGTTTTGAAGGAGGTAAAATATACATAGAATAACTTGTATATTTTTTGTTTGGTTTTATTGTTCCAGGTTAATTGAGGGTACAAAGAATTAGGTCACAAAGTTTTCATTTGTTAGGTAAAGTCCCTCTTACAATTATGTCCCACCCCCAAGAGGTGTGCCCTATCCCCTAACGTCGTGCCCATTAAGTGGGTGCACTCATCCCCTGCTTCCCTTCCCTCTCCCTGCTCCCTTGTTCGCCCGCTCTCCACCTTGAATTGAGTTTTTCTTTTATGTGAGCATGTATTAACTTATCTTAATAGAAAAATTAAACATTCCTTTATTAAGATGTGGAAATTTAACATAATTATTTAATAGCTAAATCTTCACTTTTATGTCTAGTTTGACTGAAATTCACCTGAAACTACTTTTACACGGGCATATGGGAGCAGCTGGGGCTCACTCTTGGGCCGTGTAAGTACCTGAATCTGTTCTTGAGTCCACTGGTCGAGGTTAACTGATTTTACCCTGGATATGTGTACCCCCAGATTCCTGTGGATTCCAGCACATCGAATGCAGATGAACACACCAATGTTCCAGGAGGCCCATCGTGGCCCTGTGAAGATCAGGAACAGGGTAATAAAGTACAAATTATAAAATTCAGGGCCTAAGATATAATATTTAGATTATCAGACAATATTTCTTTTCTTTTTCTTTTCTTTCTTTTTTTCTTTTTTTGAGACAGAGTCTCACTATGTCACCTTTGGTAGAGTGCCGTGATGTCACAACTCACAGCAACCTCAGACTCTTGGGCTATAGCGATTCTCTTGCCTCAGCCTCCCAAATAGCTGGGACTACAGGCACCTGCCATAATGCCCAGCTATTTTTCTGCTACAGTTGTCATTGTAGCTTAGCTGGCCCAGGCTGGGTTTGAACCCACCAGCCTTGGTGTATGTGGCTGGCACCCTAACCACTGTGCTACAGGCACCGAGCCAAGTCAGACAACATTTCTGCTAGAACCTAAGTGAAAGGATTTTTACCATCACCACCTTTTCATTGACTTTGTTCATTCTTTTATGGATCAGTTGTTTTTTTTTTTACATTAGTTTTAATTCTTGAAATGTAAAGTACAGTAGTTTTTAGTATATTTACATGGTGTGCAACAACCACCACTAATTTCAGAACATTTTCAGCAACCCAAAAGAAATCCCAAACTCATTATCAGGCACTCCCCATTTCCTTCCAACTCCTCTCACAGCCTCTAGTAACTACAATTTACTGTTTGTTTCTATGGATTTGTCAATTCTAGATACTTAATGTGAATGGAATTATATAATACGTAAGCATTTGTGCAGGGCGCAGTTTTTTTTACAGTGCCTAATAATATGAGTGTCGAAACATAGATATTATAATACATCTGTTACTTATATTAAGAAAAATCCTAGGAAACCATTGCAAAACCATGTCATATTCTACTTAGCCTAACACCTTACATGAAAAGTCCTCTCCCAAGATACTTTTCAATGGTGGTGGGGCCTGGATTCAATTTTTCTACCAGGAAAAAAGATACAGACAAGGTATGCCTACTCAAGGCTCAACCTGAAATTTAAAACTCTGTTTATCTTTCACTCCTCTCCAGTCCTATAAAATATGCATACATATTAACTTAACAGGATCTTTTCTCCTTAGGCTGATGTCCCTACTTTACCCAACTACAGAATTACCTACTTTCAAGATTGCCAAATAAGAAAGATCCTTATTGCAACAAAAAAGAAGTCTCAGATATGAATTTTAATAAAAAACGGTCACAGAATCTCCTATCCCCTGTCAACTTTACTCATCCTAGGAATCACTGTGAAAAATTATCACTCTTCTTCATAATTTTTTTTTTTTTTTGAGATACAGTCTCACTATGTCACCCTCAGTAGAGTGCCATGGCGTCACAGCTCACAGCAACCTCAAACTCTTGAGCTTAAACAATTCTCTTGCCACAGCCTCCCAAGTAGCTGGGATTACAGGCACCTGCCACAATGCCTGGCTATTTTTTGGCTGTGGCTGTTTAGCTGGCATGGGTTGTTTGAACCCGCCACCCTCGGTGTATGTGGCTGGCACCATAACCACTGTGCTATGGGCACTGAGCCCTTCTTCATAATTTTTATAGAGAAAAAAAAAGTGACTTACTTATACAAGGTGGCCATAATGTTTGTGTGCAATTTAAAATAGTGTGAGACTTTTATTGTAGAGACTCTACAACAAAACAAACAAAAAAAATAGTGTGCAATTTAAGGTTGCACATGAACTTAATGGCCACCCTGTATATGATACCTGCCAAAACTTACTAAAAACCCAAAAATATCGCTTTCTCCATCATTCCACTAGGCAGAAAGTTACCAACTAGAATAAGCATATCAAAATTAGAAAATGCAATAAAGAGGTGAAAAGACACCACTCGATTAAAAAAAAAAATTTTTTTAAAGATATAGATAGGAGGCCAGGCACAGTGGCTCACACCTATAATCCTAGCACTCTGGGAGGCTGAGGCAGGTGGACTGCTTGAGCTAAAGAGCAACCTGAGCAAAAGTGAGACCCTGTCTCTACTAAAAATAGAAAAACTGAGGCAAGAGAACCACTTGAGCCTAAGATTGGAGGTTGCTATGAGCTATGATGCCACGCCACTCTACCCAGGGGGATAGCTTGAGACTCTGTCTCAAAAAAAAAAAAGGTAGAGATAGGGTCTGTGTTTCTCAGGCTGCTCTCCAAATTCTGGGCTCAAGCCATCCTCCTGTTTTGGCCTCCTAAAGTGCTGGTATTAAAGGTGTGAGCCACTGTACCCAGCCACACTAATGGATTTTCTACAGAGAAAAGTGGGACCTGTGTTCGGAACAACAAGGAACACAAGACTTCAGATCAGGCTCAGCACCTGTGGCTCAAGCAGCTAAGGCGCCAGCCACATACACCTGAGCTGGCAGGTTCGAATTCAGCCCAGGTGGGCCAAACAACAATGACGGCTGCAACAAAAAAATAGCCGAGCATTGTAGTGGGTGCCTGTAGTCCCAGCTACTTGGGAGGCAGAGGCAAGAGAATCGCTTGAGCCCAGGAGTTGGAGGTTGCTGTGAGCTGTGAAGCCACGGCACTCTACCCAGAGCGACAGCTTGAGGGTCTGTCTCAAAAAAAAAAAAACAAAAAAAAAAACTTCAGATCAGTAAGACACAGATAATTATTTCGTTAGTGTGCAGGTTTTGACAACAGGTTTTATTTTTAAGCATAATATTGTATCAAGAAATTAACAGAAGTTTTAATAAAATAATGCTATAACAATTTGGCAGAAAGTTATCCTTGGAAATTTGAATACATGATTATTACAAATAAGAATGTAATTTTTTGACAAAAATATCACTTATTTACTGTGACAAATACACGTACATTTCTGGAAGGTGCAAATCCTCCTTCTCACCACCAGGTGGTGTTCCCTGCCTGAAATTTTATCCCAATACCTTCTAAGGCGGACTGTTATTTCAAGCTCAGAATAGTCTTTCTTCTAAAGAGAACTTTACTCCCTTCAAATTCCTAGATGGATTTACATAGTTGGTCTGCCATATAGCTAATAAACACACAAATGATTCACACATTTGTCTTTGGTGGTGGGTGTTACAAAATCACAAAATGAAAAATGTAAACAGATGTATCTGAGGTTTCTTAGTGCTATATGTGTATGTCAGGTTACAGTATCCATGAAAGATCTCTGATAAGATCTAAGGTGTACAGAATTAAAAGCAAAAGCTTTTATTTCATGTATTTTTAGTGTTTTTCCTTTTCAGGCATCCTAAAACTTTTTAAACAGGGGGCCAATTCACTGTCCCTCAGACCATTGGAAGGCCAGACTATAGTTAAAAGAAAAACAACTATGAACAAATTCCTATGCACACTGCACACATCTTATTTTAAAGTAAAAAAACAAAATGGGAACAAATACAATCACACCATCTCAGGTGGCCCACGGGCCGCATTTTGAGGACCCCTGCTTAGATTCTCGAGTCTACAAATCTTAAGACAGTTAAGATGTGTTTGCTAATAAAATCAGCATTCCTCAGAAGTAAACTGTGGTCTCTTCTCTTAGGAAGGCAGTTAACAATTTTTTTTTAAATAAATAAAGTTAGCTGTGGAATGTTATGCAGTTTGCTCCCTGGCCCTAAGGTCAGAGAGGGCAATTCCCAATTACCCAAACTACTGTCAACAGCTGTGCAATCTCTTCAGCTTCCACTCCAGAGTACTTAACAAATCTTTCTGTCTCTGAGGAACACAAGACTAAATCTTAGAGTAACTCTGGAGCCACTGACAAGGATCCAGTATAGAAATATAGGTGATATTTCCAGGATAAGCTAGAGGATGTCTCTCCTTCATTCCCCAACCCTCCACACTGCCCCCACCTGACACCCCTACTACAAACTTTCCCCAGTATGATAGTGATAGTTCTATCTTAGACATCCAGTCTCTTTTAGTTTTGAGCCACTGGATTTATTATTGAATAACTGTATGCTCCATAAAAGATCCTAAAATGGAAGAGAAAAAAATGCAAGGGGTAAAAGTTACTTATGTGGCTGAAAATGCGCAGAAATGGTGTAGTTGTTAAAAATACAATCTTCATAGCTAGAAAAGACTTAGGTTTAAATGTACCTCCATCAATGATTACCTCTGTGACCTTCAGAGAGCTACTTATATTTCCTAAGCTTCAGTTTCCTCATCTATAAAAATATGTACAGTAATACCCATGTCACGGTGCTTAGAACAGAGAGAGACAACAATAAATGAGAGCTACATAAAAGAACATGCAGAGAAGGAGGTTTCCAGGACCCACTTCCCATTCATCATCATCATCAGGGCCCATTACCTCATTCACATGTATAAACCAACACTTTATGCAACACCACAGAATATTTCCTTTTAGAAAGAAATGAGTTCTGGGCTCAGTGCCTGTGGCTCAAGCGGCTAAGGCACCAGCCACATACACCTGAGCTGGAGGGTTCGAATCCAACCCGGGATCACCAAACAATAATGACGGCTGCAACCAAAAAAATAGCTGGGCCTTGTGGCGGGTACCTGTAATCCCAACTACTTGGGAGGAGGAGGCAGGAGAATCACTTGAGCCAGGGAGTTAGCGGTTGCTGGTTAGAGGTTGCTGGGTGAGACAGAGCCTCAAGCTGTCACCCTGGGTACAGTGCTGTGGCATCACATGGGGCCAGTGTGACAGCTTGAGGCTCTGTCTCAAAAAAAGAAAGAAAAGAAATGAGTTCTGGTCCCAAAATATAAGAACCAAAACTAACTGAATATGAGAAAGAAGAAATTTACCCTAGACCCAATTTCAAAGTCTTTTAGAAAACATGAAATTTTAAGCAGCTTCCTTTATCACTCTCAAAATACTTCCATACGCCCCCACCCCGCCCTGGTAACCATACATGCCTCTGCCACACACACAGAGAGATAGCCCAAAGCTATCAACCTGAGTGGTGAAGGCCTGGATTTCACAGTACCTGGTTATTTCTGCTACAAGGCCAGCCTTCTTAAATCTGGCATACTTGCAAAGATAAACCAACTATCTTGCTTTTAATGGCCTCCAGCTCCTTCCACGTAGCTGTGGAAGCGAAAGAAGAGGATGTCATGACCATTGGTGGCTACCAGAAGCTGAGAAGGGCGGGCAGTTGGGGGAATGAAGTGAAGTTGATTACTGGGTACAAAAATATAGCAAGACAGAAGGAGTAAGACTTACTTTTCAATAAATCAATAAGATGACTATAGTAAGCAATAATCTATTGCATATTTCAAAAGAGATAAAGTTTTCCTCCATTTTCTCATCTTGCTATAAGAGAGTAATTCAATGTTCCCAGAATAAAGAAAAGATAAATGTGTGAGGTGATGGACATCCCAATTATCCTGATTTGATCTCATTACACTTTATTTGAATGTATCAAAATATCACATGCACCCACCAAAAACATATACATTAATTATATTTCAGTAAGAAAAAACATAAACCAATTATTCAATATATACTGGTCATAGCAATCAAGAAGAAAATATGAAAGATACCATTTTGAAGCTGAAAATGGAATAAGACACTGAGAAACAATATTCCCAACAATTGTGAAAGTAAGAGGATAAACAAGTGGTATAAACTGGTAATGATTAACACTACACTAGAACAAGGTCACAGCTAAGTGAACATATTCAACGGGAGCCTAAGGTCAGGCTCAGGCAGCATTAAGCAATGCTAAAATAATAATTTTTTTTTTTTTTTTTTGAGACAGAATCTCACTTTGTCACCCTTGGTAAAGTGCCGTGGCGTCACAGCTCACAGCAACCTCCAGCTTTTGGGCTCAAGTCATTCTCTTGCCTCAGCTTCCCAAGTAGCTGGGACTACAGGCACCTGCCACAACGCCCAGCCTTTTTTAGAGATAGGGTCTTGCTGTTGCTCAGGCTGATCTCGAACCCATGAGCTCAGGCAATCCACCTGCCTTGACCTCCCAGATTGCTAGGATTCTAGGCATGAGCCACAATGCCCGGCCCTAAGCAATGTTAAAATTAACATATGATCACTCTACAATAAGGAATCAGTGAAAATGAAGATACATATTTGGTTGACCAGTCAAGAAATCAATTGTTAGATACCAGCCCAGTATCAGGGAAACCTGAGTTTACATTGACCTGTTGTGTTTCAGACAAGTCTCTTTAGGGCTTATGTCTTCATTTGTTAAATGGAAAAACAAGTAATTAATAACCATTTTATATGCAACTTCTGGACAGCTTCTCCATAGTGAGTAACTACTGCTGCCCAGCGGCAAAATGACCTTGCTGAAACTTCCCCCTTCCAAAGCTGCCAAGATTGGAAGGGTTCTGGGATTGAGAACTCAGCAGAGCAAAGAGATTAGAGTGACAGAGCTTTAAGCTACTATTATGATACTTACAGTACTGATTTCTAATGTATATGTTCCAAACAAGTGTTGAGAAAAAAAATATTGATAGATTGTGGCTACTAATATTTAGACTTGCTGGGATTATGGAGTTGTTGAAAAGTTCGACAGGCAGAGAGAGCCCTGTTGAATCTACCTTGGATGCTTTTCTGGAATCTACACATTTCAGACCTTCTCATCTCTAGTCTACAAGCACTAGTCTTACTTACTGAGAACCTATGTGCCACACGCACAGGAAATACAAAGGCAGAAGACAATAAGGATTCCTTGACTGAAAAAGGTCACAGATGTAACAACTGGTGGGTCTCCAGACTCCCATCAGAATAACCTTTCTAAAACACAAGTCTGTACAGATCAGACCCCTGAATATGAACCTTCCATGCAGTTTCAGACAAAGAGGTAAACTGGTAAAATTCTGAATAGCATATTCCAAGCAGAGCTCTCAATGTCTTGCCACAAAATCTGCTCTTTTTCTATTGTTCATCTAGCCAACTACACCTCCATCCATTCAATTGAGTCAGACAGAAATGTATGTGTTACCTGTGAAATCTCCCTCAGCCCCCACATCATCAGGGTCAAGACAAAGAGGTCTGTCAAATGAGCATCTCTTCTCTCCATCTAGTATGATTTCTCTAAGCTGGAGTCACCAAAATTTTTTGGACCAGCGCAATAACCTTCTGATGTCTCTCTACGTTTTTACTTCCCCATTCTCTTTCGTCCCAAGCCCAAACCAAAACCATTCTCCACAAAACAGCCAACTTGAACTTTTTTTTTTTTTTTTTTTTGCAGTTTTTGGCCGAGGCTGGGTTTGAACCTGCCACCTCCGGTGTATGGGGCCAATGCCCTACTCCTTTGAGCCACAGGCGCCACCCCCAACTTGAACTCTTAAAGAAGCAAGTCAACTTGTCATTCTGCTGCTTAACATTCTTCTATGGAAAGCTTTCTTCTATTACTGTTGTACTAAAGAACAAAATACTTAAGATGGTCTCCAAGATCTTAAACATCTAGCCCACACTGACTTCCCCAGCCTCCCGAGTCTGTAACACCAGCCTTCTTTCATTTCCTCAAGGCACCAACATGTTCCTCCTTTTGGGCTTTTGGCCTTTGTGCATGCTGTCCCATGCCTAAAAAGCTCTTTTCCCAACGGCCATCTGCTATTTGTAGCCTGGCCAACTCCTATATATCATGAGGGTCTCAGCTGAGATGATTCTTCCTCAAAGAAGCCTTTCCTTGGGCCCCCAATCTAATCCAAACTGTAATTTATCTTCCACCCTTCCTTTTGGGTTTTCCATTTTATTATAGAAAATTTCAAACACACAAAAGTGCAGTATAATTAACCACTTGCTTCTGCAATTATCAACCTAGCCAATTTTGCTTCAGCTATACTTCCACCTACCATCCCTCACCCCAATGTAGGATTATTTTGGGCAAATCCAAAATTATCATACCATTTCATCTGCATATATAATTCACCACATAGCTCTAAAAGACAAGGATTTTTTAAAGGCTATAAACTTTCATGTACCCTTTACTTTTTCTAATTTGTATCCCATTTTTATTATTATATGTCTATTTTTATAATTGTTTAACATTTCTTTCCCAATAAACTATAAGTGCCACAAGAACTGACATGAGATCTGTGACATTTGCTGTCACATTCTTTGGGCATAGCACAGTTCCTTGCACATAGCAGGGAGGCAAAATGTGTTTAAAAATTAATTACAACTAAGTGTTTTGGGTATGGTGGCACATGGCTATAGTCCCAGCTACTTAGAAGGCTGAAGTGGAAGGAACACTCAAGCCCAGGACTTTGAGGCTACCCTGGGCAATATAGCGAGACCCCTGTTCAAAAACAAAAACATAAGAAAACTCTTGACCCCACATGTAAGAATTCATAAGGGAAACAACAGGTCTATTACATAAAGATACATGAGATCTGACAATTAAGTTCATGAACTCAGACTAGAAAAAGTGCCACATGGCTCACCTGTAGCTCAAGTGGCTAGGGCACCCGCCACATACACCTGAGCTGGTGGGTTCAAATCCAGCCCAGGCTTGCCCAACAATGACAACTACAACCAAAAAAATAGCCCTATATACGAATAGTGGCACGTTCAAACTCAGCCCTGGCCAAACTACAACAAAAAAATAGCCAGGTGTTGTGGCGGGTGCCTGTAGTCCCACCTACTTGGGAGACTGAGGCAAGAGAATCACTTAAGCCCAAGAGTTTGAGGTTGCTATGAGTTGTGACGCCACAGCACTCTACCCATGGTGACAGCTTGAGATTCTGTCTCAAAAAAAAAGAAAGAGGGAGGGAGGGAGGGAGAAAGAGAGAAAGAGATACATACCTCATTGCTGAATATCACTATGGTCACCTTTAAAGTACTCTGCTTGGGAAGCTGTGCACCGATGCCAGCACCTAGTCTACCCTTCAAAGCAATTTTGGAACTCTTTTCCTGGAACGACCATCAGAGCTGTCTTCACATTACCCTTGATATCCTGAAAGGCATCAAAACATCTTCTTTCCATATTTCCTTTATCTTCAGGTAAAGAAAAAAGACACTGGGGCCAGATCAAGTGAGTAAGGAGGGTGTTCCAATACCATTACTTGTTTATTGGCTAAAAACTCCCTCACAGACAATGCTGTGTGAGCTGGTAAACTGTCTTGATGTAAGAGCCACACCTTCTTCATGCCAAGAGTTTCGATTAAAATCTTCCTAACTGGGTCGGGTGCAGTGGCTCCTAAAACTCTGGGAGGCCGAGGGGGGTGGATTGCTTGAGCACAGGACTTCAAGACCAGCCTGAGTATGACCAGGACCCTGTCTCTACTAAAAAATAGAAAAGAAAAAAAAAAACTAGCCAGGCATTATGTTGGGCACCTGTAGTCCCAGCTACTCAGAAGGCTAAGGCAAGAGGATTGCTTGACTCCAAGAATTTGAGTTGCTGTGAGCTATGATGACACACCACTCAATCAAGGGGAACAAAGTGAGACAAGTGTAACGAGAAATTTATGAATGTTTGTTCATTGCTCTTATTCAAGCTCCAACATTCTTATGAATGGCACGCAAAACCACTCAACAACAATAATGAGCACCACTCTGCAAGATGCTGCCACACATCAACATGAATAGACAGCCATGAGAGACACTGATAGACCAAGCTTATGAAACTTTGCCAAGTTGTTTGTACTCTGAGTATTGCCAACACAGCACACAGTGGTAAACTCATGAACTTAACTGTCAGATCTTGTATATTTCAAATGTTCATTACTACATCATTATAAAAATTAGTAACATTGGGGGAAGCACCTGTGGCTTAGTGAATAGGGCACCAGCCCCATATACTGATGGTGGCAGTTTCAAACCCTGCCCCGGCCAAACTGCAACAAAAAAGTAGCCGGGCGTTTTGGCAGGCACCTGTAGTCCCAGCTACTCAGGAGGCTGAGGCAAGAGAATCGCCTAAGCCCAGGGAGTTGGAGGTTGCTGTGAGCTATGATACCACAGCACTCTACCGAGGGCAATAAAGTGAGACTCTGGCTCTTAAAAAAAAAAAAATTAGAAACATCAATAGATTACATAAAGTAATTAAGGTATCATAAAATGGGGAAAAGTATTATAGCTCTTTATTTGGTATAGTAATAGCTCCATGCCTCCTGAGCCAGAGTGAGACCCTCTCTATAAAAATAGCCAGCCATTGTGGTGGGCACCTGTAGTCCCAGTTACTTGGGAGGCCAAGGCAAGAGAATCATTTAAGAGTTCAAAGCTGCTGTGAGCTGTGATGCCAAAGCACTCTACCTCTAAAAAGAAATAACTCCATGATATATTAATTTTTAAAATCCAGTATAAAACTGAATACATGTTATAATTCTATTTTTGTTTAAAAACATGACTGTATATGTATGCACTGAAAAAAAGTATGTAAAATATTAAAAGCTATTGTCTCTAAATAACAGGGTTGTCAAATATCTGTTTTGTTCTCTAGATTTTTATATACTCTCTGAATTGTTTGCAATGAGCTTATATTAATATTGTAATGGGGGAAACAGTACAGATATCTTAAAAGCAATATAACACAGCCCTTCAAGTCTCCTTCCCGGCTGCAGGATAAGTTGAAACTCAACACAACGTAATAAAGCCTGTTAAGAGAGCCAGCGCTTTACACATGCTGAGCAAGTTATCATTCTGAAATATGCCACTCATGCCTCTTTCCTCAAACCATTCTTTCTACCCAGAAAGGCTTCCCCATTCCCAACTTCACAAACATCAAATCAAGTCCAATGTGACCTTTCTGTGCAGGCTTCAATGGAATAAATCTTGACCTTCTTTCTCTACAGCTAACAGTCCACTGTAAGCTTTGCTCTTCTAATACTTAACACCATGCTAGAATTAGTTACTTACAAGTCTCACCCTAAATAGACTATGAGCTCTAGAAGATAAGGATAACATTCCTTTATCATTTATCCCAAACACTTAGCACAATGTTAGTAGATAGAAGATGATATACAATCAACATTTGGAATTCAATAAGCAACATAAAAATATATAATTTTTTGTATTCTGCAAAATGAAGGGAGAAGTTTCCAAATACCTTAAAAACTAAGCTATCACACAGAAAAGGGAGCAGGGTAATTTGGAGAGGTTTCAAAGGCAGAACAGGAACCAATGAGTCAAAGTTGATAGGGAAGAAATTTCTAACAAGTTTGTGTGAAAATAAACGCAGCTTTCCCAAAATAGCTCAATTCCAGTAAATGCAGTGCTCAAACAGAGGCTGAGCAAGTTCTAGTAGATAATTTATAGGTAATTTTTAGGTCCTTTCTGGCTTAATATTGAATGGTTCTGAAAACATAAAATGAAACAATCAATTTATGAAGATGTTAATTCTTGACCAACCTAAAACACTGAACAATATTTAGTATATGGAGCCTGGATAGGCAATGAATACTGGTCTAAATAAGATACACACATAAGGAAAAACCTAAATCAACAAATTCTGATTTTACCTGAGCCTGTCATTAAACTCTGACACAAAATTTGGAAGTCGGCTCAGTGCCTGTAGCTCAGCGACTAGGGCGCCAGACACATACACTGGAGCTGGCAGGTTCAAACCCAGCCTGGGCCTGCCAAACAATGACAATTCAAAAAAAAAAAAAAAAAAAAAAAAATGCTGGTGTTGTGGCGGTACCTGTAGTCCGAGCTACCTGGGAGGCTGAGGCAAGAGAATCACTTAAGCCCAAGAGTTTGAGGTTGCTGTGAGCTGTGATGCCACAGTGCTCTACCGAGGGCAAAATACTGAAACTCTGTCTCAAAAAAAAAGAAAAAAAAAAAAAGAAACATTAGCTGGGTGTTGTGGTGGGCGCCTGTAGTCCCAGCTACTCAGGAGGCTGAAGCAGGAGGACTGCTTGAACCCAGGAGTTTGAGGTTGCCGTGAGCTATGATGATGCCATCCCACTTTACCCTACACCCAAGTGCAACAGAGTGAGACTTTGTTTCAAAAACAAAACTAAAAATTTTTGTAGAGAAGTCTTGCTCTGTTGCCCAGGTTGATTTGCAATTCCTGGCTTCAAATTAGTCTCTTGCCTCTGCCTCCCAAAGTGCTGGGATTACAGGTATGAGCCACCATGTTCAACCACACCCAGCTACCATCCTGTTTTTCTCTATATAAAGAAGAATTCATCTAGTTCCCTATTTCAAAATAACTTCTGTAAGTACAAACATTTTAAGGAACCACGAGACCAAAATAAAGGCTTACTCAATAAACCCCTGCTTTCAGAATACTTGCTCTGCAAGAGAAGTCCCTTTTCATCTGGACCATCTTGCGAGAATGTTGTTTTCATTTGTCAAAAAGAGACACTGCACATTCATACATACCGTATATGCTCGAGTATATACGGTAATCTTAGAAATCATTGGGTCAAATCTCTTATTGAATGCAGGCAATCCTCTATGGGTGACTACTTGGCACATCCATTGCTAAGTCAATTATGTGCTAGTTCAAAAAAAAAAAGTAGTCAGCTCTCCTGTTAGGTGGCACTGATTATCAGAGAGCTCTTCCTTAGACTGAGTCCTATTAATCTGTCCTCTTACCACTTTAATTTTCTGGTGTGTTTTATTCCTTCTATATTTATATATAATACCAAAGTATGCATTATAAAAATGAAGGTTTACAGCAGGTACTCATATATGCAGCCAAACAAAACATAAGTCAGCTGAGCCAAATTCATCCAGGAGATCACTGATAGAATAGATGTAGCAATTAGACTGCCGTATCAGTGACAGTGAAGCAAAGTACTATTATCTTTCTACCAGGTACCTAAAAGAAGGTTAGTAAAGTAGAATACTGCTGAATACTCACTGTTGAAATGATTAGTCCAGGAGTTGGGAGCCATTTCATATCTGAAGGCCTCATTAACTTAGCTGTAATCATATAAAGCAAGTTGGAAGACCGAAGCAAGTGGATTGCCTGAGCTCACAGATTGGAGACCAGCCTGAGCACAGCAAGACCCTGTCTCTAAAAATAGCTAGGTGTTGTGGTAGGCATCTATACTCCCAGGTATTTGGGAGGCTGAGGCAAGAGAATAGCTTGAGCCCAGGCCTTTGAGGTTGCTGTGAACTATGATGCCACGGCACTCTATCAAAGGCTCAGCGCCTGCAGCACAGTAGTTACCATACCAGCCACATACGCTGAGAGTGACAGTTTCGAACCCAGCCTGGGCCAGCTAAACAACTGCAACCAAAAAATAGCCAGGCGTTATGGCAGGCACCTGTAGTCCCAGCCACTCAGGAGGCTAAGGCAAGAGAATCACTTAAGCCCAAGAGTTTGAGGTTGCAACAGCACTCTACCCAGGGCAACATAGTGAAACTCTGTCCAAAAAAAAAAAAAGTACATTATTTTGAAAAAAATCTAACTACTATGTACTTAGTAATTTCAAAAAATAAAAACTATTTGTTAATTTTAAAGTTAACCTTTTAATGACTTTGTTGTGTCTTTTTGTTGGAAAGCATCTGAATGTTTGGTGGCAGCATGGAGGTCCACAGTCTCAGATGATCCTCTGGATGAGTATCAGTCATCTGTGACCTTAAAGGCATCTGATTTGGGTTAGGTAGGAAATGTAGATTTACAGAAATTAAGTGGTTGAAAAGCAAGAAAGCATTTTCTAGGGCTGTTGCGAAAGGCATGGGTACTCTACGTTTTTTCTGTTTCAATTGCACCTTTCTTAGTATCTGACAATGACTTTAAAATGACATCTACTGAGAGCTCAATCATTTCCATCTGTATTTCTTTAGGTGCTTTGATGATATCAACTAGGTGAGGCTGCAATGCTAATTTGAGGGTGATGTCATGATTCTCAAAGTCAGTGAATCCCTCATTGTATTCTCCAGTTACTAGGTCTGTAAAAGCTGTGTGTTCTTCCATGATTCACATATATCATCCTGCTCATCAATGACCTCTGCTAATTGGGGAAAAGGTTGATGTGAAATTTCCTCATTCTCAAAAAGCTTACAGTTCTGGTACCTATCATATATAGACTTAGTTTTATCTTGCAAGGGAATATTCAAGCTGTTTTGACTTAACATAATATCATACAGAAACACTACGTTCCGCTACATAAATCTTCTTTCAATAATTCACAATGCTGATCCTGTTCTTCACAAAATTTAACTATCTGTTCCTGCAGAGAAAAAATTTTGACTAACACCAGTCCTTGCAATAGCCAATGTACTTAAGAATGATATGGCATATCCAACTCACACTGAATACCTAAACTTTAGCATGTTAGCAAACTCATGATTCCATGTTGCATTTGTCTGAACATAGTTAACAATGCTCATAGCTTGTTGCGAACTATCACTTAAAATAGTAGCTTTAGCACAGATTTTGCCATTGCAAGATACAATGAAAAGAAATGAGATCATCTGGATCTATTAATAGTTTTTTTTAAAATCTGTGCAAGAAATAAACCCCACATTTTCCTGTCATAGAAGGTCCACTGTCTGTACATACACTCACTAAATTTACCAAATTCAGTCCAACTTCACATTTATCTTGAGAGTTGTTGAAGATATCTATTCGCCATGTTCTGTTCCCAAGAGTACTTAAAGCAAATAACTCTTCATACCAAAGAAAATCTTCTGTTCTAACCCAAATGAAGTATAAAACCTGCACAGAATCAGTAGTATCAGTTGATTCATCCAAAGTGATTGAATAATATACATTTTCCTTTTGAAGTATTGCTTGAAGTTGTTCTGTTAAACTGAAGGCTAATTCATGCTGCATCAGCAGTTATGGTTTTCCTTTAAAGAGGCAGTTGTGGCCATCAGGGTGGTTCATGCCTGTAATCCTAGTACTCTAGGAGGCCTAGACGGGTGAATCACTTGAGCCCAGGAGTATGACACCAGCTTGAGCAAGAACAAGACCCCATCTCTACCAAAAAGTAAAACTAGCTGGGCATGGTGGTGCATGCCTGTAGTCCCAGCCACTAGAGAGGCTGAGGCAAGAGGATTCCTCAAGCCCAGGAGTTTGAGGTTGCTATTAGCTATGATGCCTCAGCACTCTACTGTTGCTGCCTCAATAAATAAGGCTCTGTCTCAAAAAAAAAAAAAAAAAAAAAAAAAGAGGTAGTTGTTTGTCCTTTGAAACCTTATCAGGGTCTAAGCATCCTACAACTTCAACAATGCATTCTTTCACAATTTCTACATCACTGAATGGCTTCCCTTTTGTCCTGAGTATATAAGCTACTTCATAAATTGCTTCAGTGGCATTATTTCCAGGTTTTATTGCTACTTGAAAGAATTGTCTTTGCTAGGGCAGCGCCTGTGGTTCAGTGAGTAGGGTGCCGGGCCCATATACCAAAGGTGGCGGGTTCAAACCTGATTCTGGCCAAACCGTAACAAAAAAATAGCCAGGCATTGAGGCAGGCGCCCGTAGTCCCAGCTACTTGGGAGGCTGAGGCAAGAGAATCACCTAAGCCCAGGAGTTGGAGGTTGCTGTGAGCTGTGTGACACCACGGCACTCTACTGAGGGCGGTAAAGTGAGACTCTGTCTCTAAAAAATAAAAATAAAAAAGAATTGGATTTGCTTCTGTTTTCATTTATTATTATTGTTATTATTATTTTTAGAGACAGAGCCTCATTTTGTCACCCTCGGTAGAGTACTGTGGCGTCACAGCTCACAGCAACCTCTAGCTCTTGGGCTTAGGTGATTCTCTTGCCTCAGCCTCCCACGTAGCTGGGACTACTGGCGCCTGCCACAACAACCGGCTATTTTGTTGTTGTTGTTGCAGTTTGGCCAGAGCCGGGTTTGAACTCACCGCCCTTGGTATATGGGGCCGGTGCCCTACTTACTGAGCCACAGGCACCATCCTTCTGTTTTCATTTTTAATTTCTGCAATACAACCTTTCATACCTCTCCCCCTAATTTAAAATATTTGTGGTTCTTAGGAGTGTTAAAGGCTGATGAGCACTGATTTCTTTAAAGTTGATACTAAATAATACAAGCAAATCATCTTATCTTTAGCAGAAACAAAGTAATAATGCAATTCTCAATCCTCAAAAAATCTGTTTTCTTCCTTCAGTGTTTTCTTAAGTCTTCTTTTATACTTAAGCAGATAGAATTAAAAAATACTGTTGAGATGTGCAACTATTGACAAATTCCACTTCAAACAGAAACAATGCATTCTTGTCAGAAGCTGATAACAGACTGGCATATTTGGCCCCCTAAACTCTCACCAGCCTGCCTCATGTGGCAGTGGTGCCAGTCAGGCGGGGAAATTAGAACTAAATCACAAACGTAGCAGCTGTCTATTTAGCCCTTACAGCTTACTAATGTTCTAATTGTGCCAGTAAATCTGGGAGGATTACTTCATTGAAACTTATTTTATTCTTTGGCATTTTAAATATGTTCATTGAAAAAATAAGATAAAAACATAAAAGACAAACAAAAATCTATTATTAAAAATAAAAGATTTGTTCAGTAAAATTTGGATTCAATCAAAAGGTCACACTTAAGGACCTAGAAAGGCACAGGTTCCCCACCCCTGGATTAGTCAATGTACATCTAAACCTATTTCAGCAGGTAACTTAAAATGGCTTTTCTCAAAAAAACAGTAAAGCCTGTAACACTAGGAAATCAACAAGAAAGGAGAAGGAGGTCTAGTAGAACAAAGGAAGGAGACATCCTTTATCTTTCTGGTGTTATTTAACCAGACTCAGCTATCTACAGAGCTAAAGATATTGATTTTCTAAACAGTTCACTAACTAGCTGAGTGACTATAGGCAAGTCAATTCACTTCTCTGAGAATTAATTTCCTTAATTAGATCGGATTATTTCTAAACCCTATCTCTTCTAAAAGATAGTAACTGTGCCTCTAAAATTCATTAAACAACTCCAAAATAAATGATCAGAGAACAATTAACTTTCTGGACAATTAGATCCACATCAATCTTATTTCCCTGGTTTATTATTAGTAGGTAGGAATTTGCTGTATATTAAGCTGTAACGCTTCTTTTCTGTCTCTCCCAATAGTGTATGGTAACTAGTCTGGGATTAAAGAACTATCGAATCAACCAACTTGTACCATTATTATTCAACTCTACTCCCCAGAAGACTACTGGAGGGAAAGGACAGGTTCCTAATTTGGATTTTTTGTTGGCTCTTAAAAGGACATTCTGCCAGTGTATGTTTGATGATATCATCTCCCCATTCAAAAACGTAACTGGACACCCACCCCCCAGTGTCATCTGAACTTCAAATTCTAAGTATGGTTTAAATTCTCCCATGATTTGGGCCTTTTAGAATCCATCTTTATTACTCCTCACTCTGTACACCAACAACGGCATCACTTCCCCTTAAAACTGTGTACAGCAGGATATAACTACAAGAGAGACCCTACCTAACAAATTCAAATATTATAACTTGGCTGTGTGTTCCTTCATATTAACCTAACCTGAAATTTAAAAAATATTAAAAAGGCTCAGCGCCTGTAGCTCAAGCAGCTAGGGCACCAGCCACATACACTGGAGCTGGCGGGTTCGAATCCAGCCCGGGCCTGCCAAACAATGACAACTACAACCAAAAAATAGCCGGGCATTGTGGCAGGCGCCTGTAGTCCCAGCTACTTGGAAGGCCGAGGCCAGAGAATCCGTTAAGCCCAAGAGTTTGAGGAGGTTGCTGTGAACTGTGACACACAGCACTCTACCCAGGGTGACAAAAAAATTCTTGCCCACAAAAACAAAACAAAAAACCTGCCCTCAGATGCCAGCTGTCATGTTCCTGCCACACAAAGAAACTCAAGTGAGTGAATCCTACCCACAGAGCCCTCTTCCTGATTTGGGGACAGGATATGAAGGGCTTCTGACTGCCACAAAATCAGTGTTTAGGGGTGGCGCCTGTGGCTCAAAGGAGTAGGGTGCCAGCCCCATATGGCAGAGGTGGCAGGTTCAAACCCAGCCCTGGACAAAAACTGCAAAAAAAAAAAAAAAAATCAGTGTATACATATATCAAAACATCACTTTGTATACTATAAATATATACAACTTTCACTTGTTAATAACATCTTAATAAAAAAAATTTTAAGGTCTTTCCAGCTGGTCCTGAAGCAGCCATGCAATGCTCTTGGAGGGGCTGTCTGAAAGCTTCAGACAAAGCACAAGTCTTTTGGGGTTTCCCTGAGAGATTTCAGTATGTGCTGCTATGATTTCTTTTTCTTGTAGTTTATATACATATTTTTTCTTTTTATTTTTTTTTAAATCATAGCTGTGTACATTAATGTAATCATGGGGTCCAATGTGCTTGTTTTACATACAATTTGAAATATTTTCATCAAACAGGTTAACATAGCCTTCACGGTCTATGATTGTTTTTATAGTAAAGAGTCAATATATTTCAGGGAGAGAAAAAGATCTAGCCAAAAGATTTTCTGCCGGTGTTGAAGAATCTTGTAAAGTCAGTGAGACTGACTGACTACACAGCCAGTGAAGCCCTTCTGTTTCTTCCAGTGGAGACCAGTCCTCTGATATAAACATCAAATGTGGCAAAACTTAATAAAAATCAGAGCAGGTCCACTTCTTTACTTGAAATAATAGCCTTCCTTGAAAAAGAACAAAAGTGAGCCCTCTGAACTTTAAGGAGTGAAATGACGAAGGCTCACCTTCAGGGACACACACGGACACATGAAGGGGCATCAAAATCCCTCCAATCCCTAGTGACTGGCACCCAAAACACCCTAAAAGCATTGCAGAAGAATGAAGAACAACTTCTAAGGGAAATCATGGATGGTGTGGTTGAAACATTTCTCTTCAGAAAAGACTAGAACTGCATTCCCAATAAACCTTTGGATGGAAGCAAAGAGTGCTAGAACTGAACAAAAAAATGCTTGACAAAGCAAATAACATGAATGTAGTAGGTTAAGAGAGCCAGCTAAAAACCGATGACTGAAACTGTGCTGGAGAAGATAAATCTGCCTGCTCTCTTCAGAGCTAATTACAGGATAATGACAACTTGGAATTGAAAAAAGGGTGAATCAGAAAATGAAGACCAACTAGACCAGTGATTCTCAACCTTCCTAATGCTGTAACTCTTTAATACAGTTCCTGTGGGTTGTGACCCACAGGTTGAGAACCGCTGAACTAGACTATCCTCAGAAGTCAATCAGAAGAAACTCATTGACGCTGTTAACTGTTCCCTTAATAAGGCTTGAAGAACTACTTACCCTTCCCTTTCCCTGATCAACTTAAGATCTGTCACAAATAGCTTTACGGGACCTATTCTCTATACCTGCAAAACATCCTTTTGTGAAAATCCTGGTTTGCCCACTTTCTCCATGAAGCCTTTTCTCCCTCCCATTCTGACTCCACAGTACTTTGCTTCCTTTCCTATAGTACTCACTCAACTGTTTGGTCTGTTTTTGGGTTTTATTTTTGTTTCTGTTTATTTTTATGAGCTCCTGTAGATAACAAAATTGCCTAATTTAGTATGTGTTTAAAAAGATCTCGTATGAGTATTTTTCTTATATGGACTTAAGTTTTAAATTGCTTATTATAGAAAATCACACAAAGGTAAGTTAAGTATCCTCCATAGAAAGCCAGAGGAAAGGGTGTCAGTGTCCCTCGTCTCCTGGTCAGCCCATGATATTTTGGCTCTCGCCAATTTCCTCTGCACAAAGACCCTGCTTAAACCATTGATGAATAAGCTAGAAGACTGGCAGCTGAGACAGGGCTTCTCTGAAAAGGGGAGGGAGAAATTAAAAAATAGCTGCTTTCATTGGGGGCAGGAAGGAGATTATTTCATTAGGAGCCAAATAGCGAGACTATCTCAGCACAAACAATTGTTTGGCTTGAAAACTCCATGTGGGCAATTACTCCAACAAGGCTCAGCTGAACACAAAGCCTGCCAGGACCCAAGGATAGAGACTGACACAGGCTTATGTGTCTACATATCATGGCTTTGCCATCCCAGAGCATCCCAGTAAGTATGCTCAGGGAACACACTCTACTGCAAGCAGCTCACCTTCTGCATCTGACTCAGTGAAAAATGTAGATTTAAAACAGAGGAGGAAAATTTGGGGCAGTGGGAGAAAATTCAAAGTTATTCAACCTTGGCTTGGCACCTGTAGCTCTGTGGTTAGGGCACTGGCCACATGCACCAGGGCTGGTGGCTTCAAACCCAGCCAAGACCTGTTAAACAACAATGACAACAATAACAAAAAAATAGCAGGGCATTGTGGCGGGCGCTTGTAGTCCCAGCTACTTGGGAGGCTGAGGCAAGAGAATCACTTAAGTCCAAGAGTTTGAGGTTGCTGTGAACTGTGATACCACAGCACTCTACCAAGGGTAACAAAGTGAGACTCTGTCCCAAAAGAAACAAACAAAAAAGAAAAAAAAAAACGAAGTTATTCAACCTAATCCTACATTTTATAGCAAATGTAACAAGTACAAAACTCAGTTCTCCCAAGAAATGTAATGCACTTCAATCATCACTTGAATGGCTAACTATAGGCTGGGGGAATAGGTGTACATGGAAGGATTGCTGAGCTAACAGCTGGGTAGACATTTCAAAGTCAGCCAGGTGAGGCTCGGTGCCTGTGGCTCAAGTGGCTAAAGGTGCCAGCCACATACACCTGAGCTGGTGAGTTCAAATCCAGTCCAGGCCCAGCCAAGCAATAATGGCGGCTGCAAACAAAAAATAGCTGGGTGTTGTGGCAAACACCTGTAGTCCCAGCTGCTTGGGAGGCTGAGGCAGGAGAATCACTTGAGCCCAGTATTTGGAGGTGAGCTGTGATGCCATAACACTCTACCCAGGGAGATAGCTTGAGGCTCTGTCTCAAAAAACAAAAACAAAGTCAGCCAAGTGGATCTGATATTTCAAAATTTGACATTATAATCAAACTAATTTCTTAGCACTCACAACCTCATGTCAGATAACAGATGCAAACTTGCTTCTCAAGAAGTTACTTTCTTCATCCCCTGAGACATTCAGTACTTTACATTTTTAGGTTAACTCAGGTGAAAGCCTTAACTTCCTCATTGCAACAACCAATATCTACTCATATACTCAAAAAAGTACTGAAGCTGCCAAGTGAGTCTGACCAAGTGAGCCCCATGGGAATGCCTATGTTTAGAAGCTACTCAGGATGGGTGATGTGGCCACTGTCTGGTGAGACTGCTCTTCATCCTCCATCCCTAGGATAGACTCCTGACCCCACCACACTGCCCAGAGACTGATTTCTTCCCCAGGGTAGTTGCCATAAAAATACTAGATAGATTCCAGATGCATAAATGCAAGTCTGATTCATAACTTACAAACCCTGGGGCTTCTGAGACTGCTGACCTGATACCCTTTGCAAGCAATACACCCATTTCAATCAATCCCTTAACAAATAGCTAATAGCAGGTCAGCAGAAGTAAGTACAGGGAGAGATTAATGAACTGTGTACCTGGGCAGTCACTGCAAAGTTGGCCAGGTGAAGCCAATATTTCAAAACATAGTATTATCATTAAACTCTCTCCTAAGCAAGTGCTGACACTAACCTGTAAACCCTTGATACATATACATGGTGATTGAATAAGTAATAAACAGCAGAGCAACATTACGAAAATTGATACTAAAAAATTCTGCATTCTAAGGCCAAACACGGTGGCTCACACCTGTAATCCTATCACTCTAGGAGACCGAGGTAGGTGGATTGCTTGAGCTCATGAGTTCCAGACTAGCCTGAGCAAGAGTGGGACCCTGGCTCTAAAAACAGCTGAGCACCTGTAGTTCCAGATACTTGGGAAGATGAGGAAAGAGAATCACTTGAGCCCAAGTTTGAGGTTGCTGTGAACTATAACTCCACAGCACTTGACTGGGTGACAAAGTAAAACTCAGCTTCAAAAAAAAAAAAAAAAAAAAAATTAGAATCTTTATACACCCCAAAATGTGTGTTATACCTTGTAGATTAGATGCTCACTAATGATCACTAAACTGCTACCTTGTTCTTTAGATATTCTTTTTTATTACAGCATACAATTCACTCTCTGTTGTAGTGAATTGGTGTTGTGGCAAACACCTGTAGTCCTAGCTGCTTGGGAGGCTGAGGCAGGAGCAAGCAGATGTTGAGCTCAACATCTGAGACTGCGTGTAAAGACTTATTCCCATCCATACTCCCCTTCCTCAAAAAAAGCCCAGAAGGGTTGAAGAGTATAACACACTACAGCTCAAGACCAAATGACCAGGCAGAAAATGTTTTTCAGCTGTTTTCAAGGAAGCTTATGCCTTTCGCCCAGGCAAAGGTTCTACACCAAACCTTTGCAGCCAGCAAATGAGCCCTTGTGCAAAACCACAGACCTGTGATCTCCCCTGGCTGCAGTGCAGCTGCTTTCCTAACACCCTGGGGAAGTCCCAACCCAGGTAAACAGACAAAAAATCAGTGCCATTGTAACAGAATCACAGCAATATCCAAACAAGCTAGAGAACATTCATCTCTAAACAAAAAGCAAAATAGGAATGAATTCTGGGATCAAAGTACAGATGTTCGTTGGTCCAGTGGCATGCCGCATATTAGTCATCGCAACAGCCCTGGCTTAACAGAGGAAAGCAAAAAGTGAGATCTACCCTTTCTTTTCTTTTTTTCTTTTTTTTTTTTGAGAGAGTTTCATTATGTCGCCCTTGGTAGAGTGCTGTGGCATCACAGCTCACAGCAACCTCAAACTCTTGGGCTTAAGCACTTCTCTTGTCTCCCAAGTAGCTGGGACTACAGGCGCCTGCCACAACGACTAGCTTTTTTTGTTGTTGTTGTAGTTGTCGTTGTTTGGCAGGCCCAGGCTGGATTTGAACCTGTCAGTCCCAGTGTATGTGGCTGGCGCCCTAGCCGACGTGCTATAGGCACCAAGCCAAGATTTGCCCTTTCAAAAAGAAAACATTCACCACAATGTTTCAAAACCTAGGCTTTTCAGAATTTAGCATAATGAGGCAGAAGTCAAAAGGTGTGGCCCAAGAGGGTGGGGTTAAGAGTTAGGATTAAGGGCTCAGCGCCTGTAGCTCAATCGGCTAAGGCGTCAGCCATATACACCAGAGCTGCTGAGTTTGAATCCAGCCCGGGCCTGCCAAACAACAATGACAACTACAACCAAAAATTAGCCAGGCATTGTGGCAGGGACCTGTAGGCCTAGCTACTTGGGAGGCTGAGGCAAGAGAATTGCTTAAACCCAGGAGTTGAAGGTTGCTGTGAGCTGTGATGCCACAGCACTCTACCCAGGGCGACTAAGTGAGACTCTGTCTCTTTAAAAAAAAAAAAAAGAGTTAGAATTAAGGTTAGAAAGACCCTGCAAAAGGAACATTATGCAGAGAAACTCAGGGCAGCTCTCTAGAAAAAAAATCATAACCTCAAAAGAGCCAAAGTAAGGTTCTTTAAGTTAAATAAACCTGTTCCAGTGGGTATGAGGAGAATTTCTAAAACTGCTTCAAGGTTATTATTAATTTTTTATCACACTTGAGAACAATGTCTAAATATTTACTCCCATCCCTCAAAAGGGCTAAAGGATTGCTATTTCAGCTTCCTGTTCACACCCCAGACTACATTTTCTCCAAGAGGATGTGTCACCCTGAAGCCTCCTACTGAGAGGGCAGAGGATTAGCTTTGTGACTGGCTCCAGCTTTCAAAGCAGCCCAGGTGACAACAGCAAGCAAGTGAAAAGGCACAAAGAAGCAATTACCACAAAGCAACCAAGAGATTCACCTGCTCAGCTTCTTGGACTGTCACAGATCTTCAAATATCTGAGTTAATAGCAGGAATATGACTGTCAAAAAAAAAAAAAAAGACCCAGGAAAGAATAGGATCTGAACAGACATTAACAGAATAATTCTGTTCATGACAGGGACACAGACACTGTGCATCAGGTATAGAGATATACATGAAGACCTAGTCCCTGTCCTCATTTACAGTCTAAGGAAAGTCCTTTATAAAAAAAAATGCAGTAGCTATTACCCCACTGCTACTCTAAACAACCTTCCCAGTGAACTAAATTTAAGTGAAGGAGGACTGTATGAACAACCGAAGATGTTAATGGCACAACAATACTTCCTTCCACACAAGTGCTGGCCATCTTGCTGTGCTATGACTATAAAGCTGGTCCTTATGGTTAAGCCAGGGTTCTCCCAGCTCTCTACTCTTTGCCTCAACAGATGTCTGCTGCAATGAAGTGGTTCACAATGACAGCCCCCACAGGAAGGCCATCTCTCCACAGGCTCAACCCAGAGGACCCCCTTGACAACTTTTTAAATCAGAGGGCCCATACGACCACTACTCAAATCTGAACACACAAATAACCCATCAAAAATTTACCTTGCAGGCCAGGCGCAGTGCCTCACATCTGTAATCCTAGCACTCTGAGAAGCCGATGTTTGTGGATTGCCTGAGCTCATGAGTTCCAAACCACCCTGAGCCAGAGGGAGACCTAGCTCTAAAAATAGACAAGCGTTGTGGTGGGCACCTGTAGTCTCAGCTACTTGGGAGGCTGAGGCAAGAGAATCACTTGAATCCAAAAGTTTGAAGTTGCTGTGAGCTGTGATGCTGCAGCACTCCACCAAGGGCAACAAAGTGAGACTCTTTCTCAAAAAAAAAAAAAAAAAAAGAAAGAAAGAAAAGTACATTACACTGCTATTTTTAATACTAAAAAACTGAAAATCCAAATATCCAACAATTAGGCAAGAGATAAGTAATGATATATTCCAATGATAGACTATAATAAAGGTACCGTATATACTCCAAGTATAAGCCAAGTTTTTTTCGGCACAAATTATGGTATTTAAATTTTTTTACTGCCATGAAATAAGCTTATGATAAATGCTAAGCAAGATAACAATTGACATAAAATCATAATGGTTTAACTCAAGTAAATAATGAGTGATAAGATTATGGGAAATATCTTCTACTTCATACTTGAAATTAGAAAATATAAAGTTTTTGTCTTTTTAAAAAATAGCAGTTAATAAGCACAAGGACCCTGCACCTCCCTAATTCCCACAAGATAAAAAACAACGGAACTGGGAGTCTGTTTCTATGGTAACAAATCCCCCCCCCCCCCCCCAATGCAAGAGAATTCTAATGAAACTGGGACTTATTTTCACTCGGCCCATAACATGAACCCTTGATTTGAATCATTTGTGTCAGGTTGCTTCTGTTCAGATTAGGCTCAGAACCAAGTCAGAAAGCTCTGAGGAGCTAAGCTGGTTCCTGATTCCAATGCTGCATTTAATGAAGCCTGCTTTCTCTCTCATACAAGTTAGGAACATTAATTCAGCAGTCACACTGTGGGAAAAACCTTTCCTCAAAAATTTCTCCTCTGTCTGCAATAGTCCCTTTAACCAAATGCTTCATGCCTACTTTCAGAAAGAAAAGTCAAACCCCTGTCCCAAACAGATATTCTTTCAGTAAAAATGCTTTCAACCTTGCAGAAGAGCCTCAATCTTTTAATTCTTTCTTTCTCAAATCAGCTTTCACACTCAAATTGGTTTCGATTAGCTCTGCTGTTGACAGCTATTTTGAATAAACACATCATGGTTAAAGCCAGGAAGTTGGCTCAGTGCCTGTGGCTCAAGCAGCTAAGGCACCAGCTACATACACTGGACCTGGTGGGTTCGAATCCAGCCCAGGCCAGCCAAACAGCAATGACGGCGGCAACCAAAAAATAGCCGAGTATTGTGGCGGGTGCCTGTAGTCCCAGCTACTTGGGAGGCAGAGGCAGGTGAATCGCTTGAGCCCAGGAGTTGGAGGTTGCTGTGAGCTGTGATGTCATAGCACTACAGCGTGAAGCTCTGTCTCACAAAAAAAAAAAAAAAAGACCAGTAAGTTTCCTTCCTACTTCTCCTTGGAGGGTTTGTGTCACTTACAACTTGAGTAGTAAAGTATTAACAACAAAAGGACACCAATTCCTCTTTCCCCAGGAGCTTGTTCTACTACAGCATATGGTATTACCAGTATAAAATTCTATTACAGTATAAAAGAAATTATTTTCCAAAATCCTGAGAACAAAAACAACATTCTAAATAATATTAAGACAAATGTTTTTAACTCAAAGCTAGAAACGCTAGAGAACTCATTTCTAAATCTGCATATTCGGGGACTTCCAGTTAGACCAGAAAAGAGGAAGTTAAGTAACAAAAAGTACTGTGTGTGCCCTTCAGGCCAATGAAGTGAAGTAACATTTGAGGATTAACATGCGAAGCCACATCTAAAGATGTAAGCTTTGCGGTAAAAACTTGGGGATTTATGGTCTTTCCATCACCCAAAAGACAGCATGGGTATTTGAAAAAGAAAAAAAAAAAAGTCCTCTGTTTGCTCAAATCACCCTGCTGGGACAGGCTTATTAGCAACCACTGAAAGTAGAGTCTCTCTCTTGCATTTGCTTCACTATTTTTAAAACCTCATAAAATGAGAGCATTACACGTTTGATTTCTGGGTAAAGAGAAATGACCTGAAGCCTGAGGACCCAGTTCTTGTTGTTTTGGATTAAGAAATTTCTTTTTGAAAGTTTTGACTTACCAATTTTTTTATCTTTTTTTTTCTTGAGACAGTGTCTCACTCTATTGCCCCAGGTAAAGTGCTGTGGCGTCATAGCTCACAGCAACCTCAAACTCTTGGGTTCAAGTGATCTTCTTGCCTCAGCCTCCCAAGCAGCTAGGACTAGAGATGGGTGCCACAATGCCAGGCTAATTCTTTCCATTTTTAGTAGAGATGGGATCTCACTCTTACTCAGGCTGGTCTTGAACTCCTGAACTCAGGTGATTCACTCACCTTGGCCTCCCAGAGTGCTAGGATTAAAGGCACCACACCTGGCCTTAACTTAAAATTTTTTTTTTAAGATTCAACAAAGGGCAGGACATGGTGGTTCATACCTGTAATCCTAGCACTCTGGGAGGCTGAGGTATGGATCACCTGAGCTCAGGAGTTCAAGGGCACCTGAGCAAGAGTGAGACCCCATCTCTAAAAAATAGCAGGGTGTTGTGGCGGTCATTGTCGTCCTAGCTACTTGGGAGACTGAAGCAAGAGGATCACTTGAGCCCAGGAGTTTGAGGCTGCTATGAGATATGATGCCAAGGCATTCTACTGAAGGCAACAGAGTGAGACACTGTCCCAAAATAAATAAATAAATATTCAACTAAGTATAATATTGTCCAATGGGCTTATGAAATCCAGAACTTAAACTGTTTTTTACATCTATTAAAAAGCAAACTGGAGGGCAGTGCCTGTGGCTCAGTAAGTAGGGCTCCGGCCCCATATGCCGAGGGTGGTAGGTTCAAACTCAGCCCCGGCCAAACTGCAACAACAAAAAATAGCCAGGCATTGTGGCGGGCGCCCGTAGTCCCAGCTACTGGGAGGCTAAAGCAAGAGAATCGCCTAAGCCCAAG
The DNA here is from genome assembly GCA_963574355.1 of Loris lydekkerianus. NCBI lineage: Eukaryota > Metazoa > Chordata > Mammalia > Primates > Lorisidae > Loris > Loris lydekkerianus. The sequence goes on along the minus strand of CAUYPK010007437.1, from coordinate 1,036 downwards.
AGGTGGAGGTTGTTGTGAGCTATGACATCACAGCACTCTACAGAGGGCGATGGAATGAAACTGTCTCAAAAAAAAAAAAAAAAGCGAACTGGAAAACCAATAGGAAATATACAAATGGAAGGAAAAAGAAGGCTGCAGTCAACCAAAATTGTCAAAGAATCACTTAACATCAATTGAAAAGGAAAAGCAGCAACAAGAATAAAATCCTACCACTACCCAATGACATATTACAAAGGCATAATTCCAGAGCGACTTTCCACCACACAGGAGAGAGGATGGGATTACGGGGAGCACTAAACAAACTGAAGACAACCACCAGGGCAACCTTACGCTGATGGATAGTCACAGCTGAAGGCAGATTTGGCTCATCTCTGGGGTTTTCCACTGGGGAGAGACCTGCAGTTCAGCCATCAACGGACCAGCATTCACAAAGCCTGTGGGGAAATACAGGATCCAGAAGAGTAGGGTAGGGAAGAAGAAGTTTGGGAAAAGGAAGAGTCAGAGTAGCGAAATATTATATTTAGTAAACATGAGGCTTCAAAAATGCCTAGATGTACCTTTTAAGTTGAAAGGGACTAGCTGAAAAGAACCAGTACTCCAGGAAGTAGTCTGACATGCTTTTTTTTTTTGAGACAGAGTTTCACTTTGTTGCCTCGGATAGAGTGCCGTGCTATCACAGCTCGCAGCAACCTCAAAGTCCTGGGCTCAAGCAATTCACTTGCCTCAGCCTCCTGAGTAGCTGGGACACAATGCCCAACTATTTTTTAGATGGGGGGTCTCACTCTTGCTCAGGCTGGTCTTGAACTCATGAGCTCAAGTGAGCCACCTACCTTGGCCTCCCAGAGTGCTAGGATTACAGGCGTGAGCCACTGCACCCGGCCCTCTGATATGCTTTTTTTTTTTTTTAATTTATTTATTTTTATTATAGATAAATATATGCACCATAGATGTGGCCCAACCCATCACCCTCCCTCCACCCAAACCTCCCCCCTCCCTTCCCCTTCCTTGGTCCTTTCCTCATAGTCTTGTGGTATAG